>JANHFO010001103.1:26503-38608 GCA_032468095.1 Pareas carinatus | reverse complement strand
TGTCCTTTCATATACAACATCTCAAAAAGGCCTCTCATTTGGGGAGTTTAATAAATAAATGCTTCTTGATAATTGCTTCTGTAACATTTTTAATATGCAAAATGCTTTACAACATTTTAATCTATTAGACTTGGGCCCATAGCTGACCATGTGACTTTTCCAGAGTTAGAAGGATCTTGATGCTGTTTACAGCTCTATTAAATGAGATGTTTCTTGTTCTTTTGGCTCAAGGCTTTCCTGTACACAAGTTTAAAGTACAGACTTCATGCACTTTGCTAAGGGTGCACAACAAATGAATAAACACATTTCTATTACTTTGATACAATTTTGGAGACATTTAATACAGACACCCATCTTTTGTCTTGGGCCCACTGAATTTCTTTGCATTGGCTGTTATCGGTGTGCAACCGCAAATTAAAGGAACAAAAGACAGAACTTGACTGTTCTGACTGAAGAGTTACCAATGCTTCTCAGATGTAGCACCCTTGTAGAATGTTATGAGTAGCTTATTTGACTAAAAACATGTTCTCTGCTTTTTACTTCTTTTTCAACATGTGCAAATGCTTAAGTGTATGCAAAAGAGTCAAGCAGAGAAATCTCTTCATGGGATATTGTCTCAAATATTGCATTTTTCTATATAGTTTAGTGCAGCATTTGCTTAGGATGAAACCCTAAATATACTTTCCATTCTGACACTAGCTCTAAACACAGCTATACTCTGGTTGCCAGTGGTAAGTGTATCAGGTTAGCTATGTTTGGGTAAGTAAGTGCAATTAGTGATTCCTTAGACAGGGAGTAGTGGAATGGTTCTTATAAAACAGAATAATTGACTCAATATTGTCCCTGCATAATGTGATTTGGCATACATCATTTTAAGAAGTATAGGCTACACAGGCCAATAAAATAGAAGGGTGATAACCTGAGTACACAACTGGGCCACTGCAACCAACTGATTCTTATTTTAAAAAATGTATATTGTGTGCTTCAATATTACCTTCTAGAATTCGAAGTTCATAACCAAGGGATCCAGATAAATATTGTAGTGCATTTTAGCTACATAACATTGCACTTCCAATTCATTTTGTTACCCACCCACCTTTCTTCCAAAACACAAGAAGAAACTAGTTTATCACATGAGCAATTCAAACGCAGTTCCTAGAAGAAACTTCCTGAGTGTAGAAATATGGAAGTTGACAATTTATAGTATAAGCTTTCAAGGTAGTATTGTCCACAACTTCATTATCATTATCTTTCTGTAAGGAAATCAAATGCTGCATTTTTTCGTACCATTGAATGAGATGCTAAAGAACCAAGTGGCTAGATTTACGAACCTTGACATAATTTTCCCATGTGCTCAAGTGATTAGTTTCCTCACCATGCAGTTAATAAATTTACAATCTTCATAGTATGCAGTACATTAGGAAAGACATTTACAGCTTCTACATTTGTACAGGTGAATAACAGCCTCTCTTCAGTCTGTCTTCAGAAAGACTTGTAATGAGAATGCAAGGAAGCCCAATAGTTCATAGGTGAAAGGATTTGCTTGCAAAAGATGATTCATGTGCATTCTTTCAAGGACTACATTTCATTGTCTCGGCCTCTGCCATGAATAGCTTCTGAAAAACAGATGACTAAACATTGATCATTGTCTATTCCTGCTGCCCATCTTCCTCCTCTGACTGTCGTCGGTTTTGTGTACTCGGAAACATTCCTTTAAATTTTGAGATCGAATCTTGGGATTCATAATCTCTTCACCCATAGAACTGGGGAACCAACCTCTTTCTTGATCATGCAAACGTTCCCCAAATATCCAGCCTAGAGTAAAAGAAAAGATAGTGATGGTGGAAGAAATGTACTAATAGAGATTAAATTAATATTGGCTTAATAATTCAATATGCAGAGAGTATTGTTTAATTAGAATGAATTATGATGGTGGTTATACTGCCTTAAGTATGAAGCATATGTTACAGCTAAAGGAAATATAAGAACACCGTTTCATTAGCACTGAAATATTTTAATATTACTGCAGTTTTAAACAAGTTTGACAAAGTACATATTTATTCATTTCCTTGGGCCACAGCCAACTTTTGCTGAAATGCTTAAATATCCTGCAGTCTTCCATCCTTAATGAAGCAGATAAAATAGTGTTCCATTTTAAGAGAACTGGGACATGACTCTGCATAAGTCTTGTTGATCTTACCATCATCTGTCTTTTCCAGAATATTGAGGACATCAGCCAATTCCAATGAAAGCTCATCTGGTTGCTGGGCCACGTAAGGATGGACACATTGTACTTGAGGGCAATCTGTTAAAGGAAAATAAATTAATTCAGCTTGCCAATCATTTATGAAAGGGAACTGCATGGGTATTTTTAATAGAACTAAGAGCTAATGAAATTCTCATTTGTATGAAAAACTTGCTGCAAAATATAGTATGCAGGGATCTCTCCCTCAGTGTTTCCAGAAGTAGCTTCCCACTGACTCCTTTCTAGGGCCAAAAGAGAGCGACTGATCCAGAATCACCCAGCTGGCTTTGTGTCTTAAGGAAGGACTACAACTTAGCATCTTCTGATTTCTAGCCTGGTGCATAAACCATTACACCCGACTGGCTTCCCAATCAATATCCATCCTGATTTAAAGTCTAGAAGAACTGACATTGCTAAAACCCAATAGAGAAGAGTACGGCACGCTTTTTGCACCTGTTTGGATAGCAGCTGTCATGCCTTCCTTTTCACTTACCCATAAGCCTGGATGTGAAGGAAACGAACTTTGTTCGTCGATTTGGAGCCAGCAAAATCATCCAGCGTTTCATTTCACTTCTATGTAACATATACAGGAAGAGATCACAGCAGTCAGTTTTCCATGCAGATTTGGAACAGTTAAAATCATTCAACTCTTAAAATTAATTGTTCCTGTCAATTTGCATATTGTTTCCTGTTTAGATAAAATATATTTTATTCCATCTATGGGGGAATCAGAAAGTTCATAACGTTTCTTTTCTATAAGTCCAAGGACCATAAGTTACACAAAAATGTATTTACGCTATTATTATCAATCATCATTAAAAAAAAAATTCTTGCTGCATACATACCGTAACATTAGATCATTATCTTAATACTGAACCCTTCAGCGTACATAAATAGGCGAAATCCACAGGCACTTTATCCTTTACCTTGACGTGTCATTCATTTGCAAAATGACTCATCTGCAGTTATGTATTTAAAAGATATATATGGCCACCCATCTTAAGAAACTGGGTGGCTCACAACAACTAATGATTTGTTAGAATGCCTTGTAGAATATAATGCAATAAGTATTGGGGCAAAGCTACAAATATCTGTGAAAACTGAGCATATTTCAAAAATGTTTGGTAAGACTATAAAAAAATGTAAATATAAAAAAATGTAAATTTTCAACACATACTCGTCTTACTTTTCAACTCTTGATTAAAGCATTGTTTTCTTAAAATAAAGCAGTTGTTTCCTAGTTTCAAATTAGATAGGGTGTAATAAACCTGTAACTCATATATAAAGAACAAGGACTGACCATCAATAGCATGTACTTTGATTTCAGAACAGAACATATAATATTTACTATGGTCCCTAGATTGAATTTACATAACTTGGATGGGAATACTGTACATACTAACTAAATTAGGAATAAAATAAAATAGAACAATAAAATACAAGTACTTGAGTGCTTGAAACTAATCTGTACATAAAACAAGCTTTGAAGAACATACTCGTCATACAAATTCTACAGAACTGCGTAAATAATCATAATCATGTTTATGAGACAAAATCTATAGGCTCTCCAAAACTCTCATAATATGTTCCATCTGCCTTTTGAAGCAGACATCAGCAAATGAAATGGTCAAACTAGACCAGGAAAAAAAACAGACACATGCTTCAGCAGTCTCCAAAAACCCTGGATTATTTACTTTTTTAATTTAATTTACTTTGACTTATTTGCCAAAAATCTGAAATAAAGAGTTGCAGTATTGCCTATTAACAAATAAATGGTGATCAAAGAGTATCAGGTATGTTTCTTATGATTTTAAGAGGGGATTAATTCCACAAAAGATTTTTGTCCATGTTTATTAAACACCTCAGAAGAAAGTCTAACTGTCTCATTATTCTGTAAGAGTAAAATGCACACAGGAATCTGAGCCAGACCTACTACTGACCATTTGATTTAATACTGATTACTGGTTAATATGGTAATATGAAGATCAACATCCTTTAAATATATGAATGTACTTTAGCATATAACACTTCTCAAAGAGAGATGGAATTATCAAGCATGGAGGGATGTTGCCAAAAAGAGTACACCTCAGTATGACTCACTCATTACACATATCATAGGCTCATAGGGTTGTAAGTGAGTTTGAAGGTCTTCTAGTCTAACCCTCTGCCCAAACATATGATTGATGATGCATATTCACTTTCTGATTGTGAAATGATTATCTAATGATGTAATGGAAACTAATTAATATTATTCCACATAGTCAACGCTTAATATTTTCAGAAATTGGGCTGAATAAATTCCTTTATATATAAACTAGCTTCCGTTACCTGTGCTCTGCTACAGGAATTTCCAAGAAAATTGAATTTTTGGAAAGAAAATAGAAGCGTGTAATCTGTGAAGCTACTGGAAGTTTTAATTTTATTAATATAAAAGATGCCTATTTAATAGAACAAAACTAAAAAACTTATTGAATTATAACAAAATCATAAATGCTTATTTAATCATAACAAAAGCTTTAAAAGTTAATTGTAGTAAAATTATTAGTTTAATTAAGAAATTAAAGCTTATGTAAGTATTACATATTTTAGTGTGATATTTCTGAGAGGGGGGGAGGGAGGAAAAGAGAAATAGATAGAGAATGGGGGGGAGAAGGGTGGTATAAAAATACAAATAATAAATATAAAAATACAAATAATATATAAAATGGAGGCTGGGAGATGGCCATTTCAAATGGGCTGGACACTGGAAGCCTAGAAAACCTGCAATATCCTCTCCAGTTGTATTTGGAGTCGGGATTCAAAAAGAGACAGACAGACAGACACATACACACACACAGAGAGTGGGGTGGAGTGGAGGGAGGGAGGGGGAGAGAGAGAAAGAGAGAGATGGGAATTCCTTAGCTGTTTGAAGCCAGTTCGGAGCGAACATGCAGAGCGTGCGAGCCTCATCTTTGCTTGGGACCTGCTGCTGCTACTTCCAATCAGAAGAAAGGAAAGAAACATCCAATCACAACCCTCTACAAAGTCCTCCAACCAGGGGAAAGGAAATAAACGCCCAATCACAACCCTCTACCCATCCTGAATTTAAATATGGCAATAAATAACTCTCGTAAAAATTAATATTTTTAAAATCCTTTCTTAGTGAGCGCCTAGATGGCAAGACAAAGGTGTGTAGGAAATTTCATATTCTTAGCTTCAATCATTTGGGAGTTCTGGTGATGTGTCAGTGAGTGAGTGAGTCATTTTTGGCTTTTATATTTTTAGATACTACAAAAGTAAAACTTTCTTAAAACTACTCTATGACCAGATTTTATGCAAAAGGCCAAACACAAATAGGAAGGTTTAATTTGGATTCCTTCTATAATGAATGACACGTTGTATAAATGCTCGGGTCCTTATGTCTGCTTAAAAAAGTTTGTAAAAATCTTAAGTTATAAACAAAAATGCAATCTTAAAATACTTTAATACAGGAAAGCAACTACCAAGCTACTACTGGCTTGGTTTCTATCATAATCTGGAAATTGACAGCTAAAGCCAACAATAGTTCATTATTTCAGTACAAGTGAATTCTGACATGCAATTATTCACAAATTTGTTCCTTGGCATAGCAGAAATCATCACAGGACAAAAGCAAATTCTGTCATCCTGCAGTAGACTGCAGACTGAAAAGATGGAACTCAAAATGGGAATCCAATGTCATATTTTATATTGATTGTACCCTAATAATTTAGGTATAAAGTGTAGCATATTCATATTATTTAGCACTTTGATTTTAATAATAAAAGCAGAGCAATAATTGGGAAGGTGTAAGAGATAACAAGGTGCTACTGTACAATTTTTGCTCTTACTAGTCAGTCAAATATTTATTACAGTCAAAGAACAGTACAATTAAAATGCTCAGTGTATCTAGTTAAAAATTCTGAAATAGAATAATAACTAATAAAATCTATGTTGAAATCATAATTTGGCAGCCTATCAGTTGCATATAAACAAGAGCATGGCCTAAGCTATAATATTAGACCTTAAATTGTGAACGCCTATGGTTATTAGGTACTAAAATCAATAGGGTAATACTAATATCCGAACAATTGGTGCATTAATTGTATAAAACAGTTATAACGGATTATTCATTAGGTTCCAGTGAACCTTTAGTGCTGCTGTGCAGAATCTAGCTATATGCACTGTGACTGCAATCCATTCTTTAAGCAACTACTGAAGATAAACGGTGTCAGAATAACCAGGATACAAATTAACTATCGGGAAAATAAAAATTTCTCAAATGTCTGTATAAAAAGAGCAGTGAAGGACCTGTCTAGAGGTTTCCACCTCTTCAGAATTACAAGGAGAGAGCCTTTCAGCCGATGGTATCCCTTGGTATTTGCTGTCCAGGACAGCTAAAGGAAGTGCATGGCATCATGCAAGTGAAAAAGCTTTCCAATGATTTGCTATCTCTAACTGGCTAAGATAACTGGTATGAGTGACTTGCTTTTACTGAAGGTTTGGTCAAAACCTTTGTTACTATTTTTTTAGGATGAGCATGCCTAGCAGATTCTTCAAAACAAGAGAACAACCTTTGCATGAATTATAGTCAATACATTCTTACCCTCTTACTACCTAAGTACTATGTGCCATGAAGTAGCTGATGTTTTTTTAATCTTGATCCTGAAAAGACATATTATAAAAGTTTAGCTTTTTTGTGTCAAAAATGTCTGGTCAAAAATTCAAACCCGAGAGACCTGCTTATCAAGGATTCATAATTTCCCTCCATTCTTTACAGTGCTAACATTGAATAGATCCGCTTTACCTACCAATGTAGCTAGTAAACACTTCACTTAGTCACTTTATACTTGGATATATACGGTACTTATCTACATAGAGGCATGGCAAAGTTAATGTATCAAGAGTATTGATGTATTAATTCCATGTTTTCTGGAAGTTGACTCAATTAACTTTAACCTACATGTTTGATCACTAGGAGACACAAATGTGTATGTCTAATATTGGCTTCATATTATGCTATGCCATTTTTACATCTGCTATAAATAAAAAAAATGACTCGATTTTCCTTAAAGCAAATGGATATATGATATAGGTGTTTTTCACTACTTTTAAAAAATATTTCTTAAGTGTTAAATATTACTAGTGTATATTTGGGGAATGTATGCCTATGTTCATACATCTTTTTATAAAAAGTATCTGCAGATAAACCATTCCCTAGATAGGGTCCAACTTCCCCACCCAACATATTGTACAAATGAACAATAGGTGGAATTACCTCAAAATAGTGCAAACTGAAGGCACAATGATTAACACAAAGTGCTAACAAAAACAGGAAGAACTAGGTTTGGATTTTTTAAAATTATGAAGCAAAACTAAACATTAATCTGTTATGACCAGATTAGATTATTATAGGAAAAGTAACTGTTAAGATTAACATATAACTGGGCATTGCAATTGAACAAATAGAATTTTTCAAATCACGTTCTGAAAAGTTGCTGTTTCTTGTAGAAACCTTGTTTTTTAAGGTATGTATTTTACTGAACAATTTTTATTTCACTGATAGTTATAATTTCTTAAATTCCAAAGTGAAAACAAAAACTGACTTAAGTATTGTCAATAGTCTATAATCAACTAGTTTATTTGCTTTTAGTGGCCTTTAGTTTTTGCTTTATTATTGGTTTTGAAAGAAAAATTACAAATTGGAGAATTAATTTAGGCACACTAAATCCTTTCCTATGCTCAATGAGAACAGATTTTTATACGAACAGAAAATGTTTATATTATATGAAAACTACTCTTGGATTCAAGGGGCAGCTAATCATAGAATGTGGAAGATTTGGAAACGGCTAAAACCAAGGAAAAAAACAACAACCAGTTGCACAGAGGTGCATAGTCCAAGTCGTGCATTAATCTGAAGTGTATCTGTGTATCCTAAGCAAAACCTATACTTGCAAAAAAGTCAAAATTCCTTTAAAATGTTTTCTTATTAAACATTAAAACATTTTCACTTTGATTTTACCATTACTATTGATTGCTACATTGTGTATCCTGGAAGCTTGTTTATTATTAATTCGCTGATATGTTTACACTGATTTGTATTATTCATATTTCCAAAGCTATCCCCTTTTTCATTGTCAGGTGTTTTGCTTTCTTCTTGACCACTAAGTTCAAGGTCAGACACACTAGAGGGCAAGTAAGAACTAACTTGAGATGTCCTTGCAGAATGGTTGTTTTCTACAGATGACTGACTTTTTGCCATGTTACAACTTTTATCAAGGTATACTTGTTTGTCCTCAAAAATCTGTGTAACGTTTTCCTTTTCATGAATTGTAAGTTGGTGTCTTAAAGTTCTTGCAAGAGAATCATCATCAAATGTCATCAATTCAATACCTAATTTGTTTTTGTTAGATTTTATGTCATATGTCTTTTTACGCGTCGGAACAGGAGATATAGCTGAAACTTTGGGAAGATGAGGTGAAATACATTTAGCAGGAAGACTTCTGGAATTCTTAGAACAGTCAATGCCAGACTGACTATGATCTGAGTTTACAGATAAAGGTTCAAGACTGTTCTCTGGGGCTTCAAAGCTTGCGCCACAACTGTCAATGCTGGTGAAATCTTCTGAATAGGCTGCATTCTCAGAAATAGCCACACTATCTGAATTCTTACGTGCATAACTCTTTTCCAAGTTGTTGGTGTGCCTGTCTTTATATAGATATGGAATATTACAATCATGTTGCAAACATTTTCGTATCTCAGCATGTTCTGGGTTTTCAAGGGCTTCAGTATCCTGTAAAAAAACTCTTGGCAGATGGACTTCCAAGCTCTTTTCTTTATAATTAGAATCAACACTTTCAGATGAGTACTTCCCTTTTGTGTTGTTTTTATTCTTCACACAATTGGCTCCAATTCTTTTGGTAATACGTGAGCTTATTTTCTTTGCCATAGGGCTACTTCGGCCAACACTGCTTTGTATTAAAGTTTCAACATTTTCATTAATTTGAGCATTTTGATCAGGGATGCTTTTTTCATCATATTTCCCAGAAGACTTTGGATGATAGTCAAGAGAGCCCTTGATTATTTTTTCTTTAGTCAAAGAGCTTTTACCTTTTTTTTCAAATGATACATCACCAAGTTTTTTTCTACGATGTTCTCTCTTTTCCTGAACCTTCAACATACCCGGACTGGATCGCTGAACACGAAGCTTTAATGTATTTGTCAGCCCACAAGAGAATTTCTTTTTAGTGGGAGAATTTTCTTTGGTATTATTCCTTTCAGAGCTCATAGGTCTTTCAGTGTATAGTGGTTTGGTAAAAGTTTTGCCAGGACAGATAGGAGACATGCCTTTTAAATGATCTGAGCGATTTCTTTTTAATTTAGGACTAAGTGATCTTCCTCTTTCTTTGCGATATGGGGTGTTTTTCTTATCATCCCAGCAGGGACATAGATTCTTACCATTACAGGGTAATGTTTTTGTACCTTCTTCTGCATTTTGATATAACCATGCCAACTGAGGATGTACAGTAGAGGGTCCTGGTGGTAGGGGCTGGCTATTCAGCAACGAGAGTTCCACCAGCAAAGCATTCAATAGAGGCAACTGACATAAAGTCTGTCTGAGTTGTTCAGAAGTACAACTCGTCGTGTTGGCGAGCAAGGGTGACAGAGTCTTCTCAGCACTGACTACAGGCTCCTCTTTAACAAAAGGTAAAGAAGTCCCTTCTTTGGGGAGTGAATTTTGGCCAGTCATGATTATAACTCTTGTTGCAGCTTTAGGGCTGGGGAAGCAATTTTCCGTTGGGCGGCTGTAATACATAGGTGGGGGACAAAAGGCACTGCTGTCCAGCTCTCCTGCCATCTCCTCCCCGCTTGAGCTGCCGGAAAAGGGCTCTGGCTCTAAATCAGGACTGCTTAAAGACCCCTGGCTGCCACCGACTGGGGCAGGGTCCTGGTCCTCCTCTCCTTCCGAGATGAACTCCAGACTGAGCCGCCCTTCCGCAGCTCTCTCCTGCGGACCGTCCTGGGCGAGAGCATCGTCCGCCTCCGCCGCCGCCCCTGGCTCGAAGTGATCCAGGCCCGAGGAGCCCAGGTTGTGGAGGCGGTAGCTCAATTCCAGCTCCCCCACGGGCTCCCCCATCAGGTCGCGCACCGGGAAGTGGCCCCTTCCGGCCGCCGGCCCGGAGCCGGGCAACAGCTCCTCGGCCGCGGCCGCCAGGGAGATGCTGGACGCGCCGAGCAGGCGGGCGGGGCCCGTGTTGGGCGGCAGCGCCAGCAGCAGCGCGTGGAGCGGAGAGCGCCGTAAGAGGCCCCTCAGGGCGTCGGGCCGCAGCCTGAAGAGGCACGACTTGCCCCGCCGGAAGGGCACCGCCGGCCACGACGCGGTCTGCTGGGCCTGGACCAGGAGGGTCGGGAAGTCCAGCAGTCGGAGCGCCACGGCCGGCAGGAAGGGGCCGCCGTCGGGGAGCAGCGCCGGCAGCAGCCGCGGTTGTACTCGCGCGGACTCCACCAGCATCTCCAGCGAGAAGAGGTGCTCCCCGCAGCCGTCGCCGCCCTCCATGCTGACCCGGCGGGAAGGCGCCCCAGGTGGCCTCTCGGGGTGGCAAGGCCGGTTCTCGCGAGACTGAAGGCAAGCCGCGCGCGACGGGCAGGACGCGGCCTCCCCAGTCTATAATGATCGCTATGGAAGCGGCTGCCCGCCGTTGCCTAGCGACGGTTGGCCGGCTGAGCGCGGCGCGGGCCGCAAAGACCTCTGGGAACGCGGGCGGCTTATGCGGGAGTCGGGCCCTGAGTCCGGGAAAGGGCTGGCCGGAGATCGCTGCCGAAAGGCGGGGGTTGCCTTCGGGGCGAAGGTCTAGGGTACAGTTGCCCGAGGAGAGGCGGGCACGACTTGGACGCTCCTTTTTTTATTTTATTTTTTTGCGCTGCTCTGCCGGGGTGACGGTCTCCGGAGCGCTGACGATCCGCGAAAGTCGCCCTTGCGGATTCTTGTTAACTTCTAGAGTCCAAAGAATATCGAACCAGGCAAGGTGATAATAAAATTAATCCCTTTCAAATAGAAGGAGCGGTAATTTAACACACCAGTTACAACGTTGAAGCGTTGAGGATCTGTCGACGTGGAGCCCCTCTCGCGTGGGAAAGGGAGGTTTGGTCGTATTAAGGAATCTCTCCATTTTTGTTCGATTTTTAATATTTTCTATATACCGAGTGGTAATTAAAATACATCGCACATTTTTATTGTTTAAAACTTACTTTCTGTGTGCAGAACACTTCACAGTGAGAATAGAAATCGAGCTGGAAATAAATGTATTTGTTTTTATAACTTGCTTCTCCCCTGGAAATGTCATAGGTGTATGAATGGAAGTCATATTTTATTCTCGCAATAACCCCATAATTTAGATTAGGTTGCAAGATATTAAGGTAAAGTTAATATCTTGATTAATGGATATTGTCACTCATTATGGTACTGTAATCATAATCTTCTGAACCAGTGGTATCCAAACTTTTACAGTCCACGCCCCCCTTGGTGCTACAAACTCATTCTCAGTGCCCGCCACCCCCACCCCCTATAAATAGCATTCGGAATAGCGGTTTGCACGCCCCACTAAAATTCAAAACTGTAATAATTAATTGCACATTTATTCAAAATCCAATTTAAAAATTCAACAAAATGGAATCAGTATCCAGTGATACCAGGTTTTCAAAGTCTCATAGTCATTAATCAAGAACTTAGTAACTAGTAACTTAGTAAACTCAGTAAAATTTAGTAATTACTTCATTGTTCAGTACATTCTTAATGTGATGGATGGGCTTGATGAAGTGATACCAGTTTCCCAATGTCTGGTTTTAAGTCACTTAGCAGGAGT
>JANHFO010001103.1:4167-16500 GCA_032468095.1 Pareas carinatus | reverse complement strand
AAAAGACCCTGTACCCGTGAAATTCTACAAAAACATGTATATCTATATCTAGGTAAGTAGGTAGGTAGGTATATTTATATCTATATCTAGACATATACAGTATTTAATATATATTAATATATATATTAAATACTGTCTCCCTAGCAAAGCTGACACAGGAAGAGGACTCCTGACTTGGTGGCAGTGCATCTGCCTGGGATTCCAGACTTCCAGAGTTCAATTCCCAGTAAAACAAGGAAGTGGCTAGCTGAAGAGAGCTAATAAGCTTGAAATAGATTTATCCTAGTCTTCCTTGAATTTATTCATGTGTCAGCACAAAAATAACTAACACACACACACACAACGTATATAAGACATTGTATGACTGATTCGACTTCCGGTCCTAGAGGCAACAGGGCGTGGGAGAGCTAGCTCTGCCTCCCACGCCTGAAACCCGCTCCCTGGGTATGTCCAGTTTAATGAAAATCAGAATTTATTTTCGCCATGTGTGTCACAACACACAAGGAATTTGTCTTAAGTGATAGTGTTCAAAACTACGTACATACACAACAAGAATACAATAGATACTTTCATAGTCAGTTTGAATACATAAGCATAATCATGATCATTTGTATATAAGCATAATCATGATCATTTGTATATATAGGCATGATCAATTAAGCATATAAGCATAAGATACATTCATAGTCTTAAAGTACGTAACATTCATCATATCTTGTTATAAAGTGCGGACAAAAATCAATTTCATCTTGTCAGGACACCCATTGTACTAGCACTGTCCTATGAATTAGCTATTTAGTAGGTTGATGACATGAGGAAAGAAACTGTCCTTATGTCTGGTTGTTTTGGTTTGCAATGCTCTGTAGCGTCATCCAGAGGAGAGAAGTTCGAACAGATTATGTCCAGGGTGTGAGGAATCCATAATTATTTCCCCGCTTTTTTGGATCATTCAGTGTACAGATCTTCAACGGAGGGTAGTTTTGTAGCAGTTGTTTTTTCTGCAGTTCTAATTATTCTTTGAAGTCTATGTTTATCTTGCATTGTTTACATTGCCAACCCAGACAGTTATTGAGGTGCGGATTACGGATTCAACAATTCCTCTGTAGAACTGAGTCAGCAGTTCCTTAGGTTGTCTGAGCTTTCTGAGTTGTCTCAGAAAGAACATTCTTTGTTGTGCTGACATGATATGCAGTGTTTCAATATCTCGGGGGGTTGCTACAGAGAAGGGGAAGCCAAGCTATTCTCCAAAGCACCGGAAGGCAGAAGAAGCAATGGATGAAAACTCATCAGGGAGAGAAGCAATCTAGAACTAAGGAGAAATTATCTGACAGGACAATCAATCAGTGGAACGGGTTGCCTTCAGAAGTTGTGGATGCTTCAATACTGGAGGTTTTTAAGAAGAGATTAGACGACCATTTGTCTAAAATGATCTAGGCCAGTGGTCGCCAACCTTTTGGACCTCGAGAACCACTAAATTGTTAATTTTAAATCCTGCGGACCGCTTATATGAATTTTTTTTAAAGATACATACATTTAAAAGATACATACATTTGTAAAATAATGATCAGAGCCCCAGCCCACTGATCTAGGGTTTCCTGCCTGAGCAGGAAGATCTCCAATGTCCCTTCCAAATCTGTGATTCTGAAAGTTTTCTTGAAAACATGCAGGCGACATTGATTGAGCTCCCCCAAACTCTCTAAATGAGATTTCCAACGACCTATCACCACTATATCTCCCAGATCCACCCTCTCTCCTTGGAGAGCAAAGTCCAGAATTCACTATGCAAATAAATAAATAAATACAGTCAGTCCTCATTTAGGAACTGTCTTGTACAGCAACCATTCGCAGTTACGACGACGATGAAAAACTTTGCAACCAAATCCTTCATGGGTCTGTTAAGCTAAGGAAAGCTAAAGATTGTAAGCACCGTTGTGGTTTCATCCTGTGACCCATTTGTTTAACAACCAAGTAGCTGGTTCCAATCATAGAGGCTTGTACTGCAAAATAATATTTGATAGGTTCGCATAATACATACACTTGCGGCTTTCAATTTCAATTTTTCTTGACACAGTTTTAAATAGTAGTAAGTATACATAGTTCCTACAGGAAACCCATGATATATTTGTGTTTCCCCGCGCATAAATGCAGACACACATATATTATACCGTTTCCCCGAAAATAAGACTTACTCCGAAAATAAGCCCTAGCATGATTTTTCAGGCTGCTCATAAATATAAGCCCTACCCCTAAAATAAGACCTAGTGCAGTGGTGGCAAATCTATGGCACACATGCCACAGCAGGCACGTAGGGTCCTCTCTGTTGGCACGCGAGCCAAGTTGCCCCAACATCGTCCCAGAGCTGAGCGTGCTCAGAAAGAGAGTAGCGCCACCGGGCGATGACATCACAGGGCCATGTGCATGCTCAGAAATAGTGGCACCAGGTGATGATGTCACGAGCCGCAACTCATCAGCTGCGACTCGTCCGGGTACATGGTGCCAAAAGGTTAGCCATAAGTGCCCTACTGTGTATTTTGGATCAAAAATTAATATGAGACTGGGTCTTATTTTGGGGAAAACATGGTACATATACATACATACATACATACATAGCTCAATGCCTGCATGGTTGTGTGTATGAATATGTCTATATAAAAAATTGTCTGTTACAATGTTCTACCTATCAATGATTACTTCAATTTCAACCACAATAACACACGGGCTAACAACAAATACAAACTCAAAGTGAACAGCTCCAGACTCGATTGCAGAAAATACGACTTTAGCAGCAGAGTGGTCAATGCCTGGAACTCACTCCCTGACACTGTTGTTACATCCTCAAATACTCAAAATGTTAATCTTAAACTGTCTACTGTGGGCCTCACTCCGTTCCTAAGAGGTCTGTAAGGGGGTGTGCATAAGCGCACCCGCGTGGCTACCATCCCTGTCCTACTGCCCCCATTTGTTCGTACTCATTTATTATTATGCATATGCTTAAACCTGTCTATATTGATATGTTTATATAGTATGTTCCTACTTGTACTTGTTTTTCACACATATGCTGAACTAAATAAATAATACTATTATTATATGTGTGTATGTAAATATATATAGTGTATACACACACACACACACACACCCACCCCTCCCGACTGTGGGAAATACAAATATATCATGGCTTCCTGCAGGAACTGTCCATGCTTCCTGCTATTTAAAACTGTGTCACGGACAATTGAAAGCCGCAGAGTGTATGTATTATGCAAACGCAGCAAACATTTGAACATATTATTTTGCAGTACAAGCAGTCCTCATTTTGCCTCTACGACTGCAGCTCGTTCAAAGCTGCAACAGCCCTCAACAAAGTGCTTTACACCTGTTTTTCATACTTCAGAACCACTGCAGCATCCCCATGGTCACGTGGTCAAAATTATTAGAATGAATAATGATCGATTATTCATTCTAATTATGTGCGATTACAATTATATTAATTAATGCACTTAATTAATAATAAAATAAGAATAAAAAACTGTAACACAGTTGCCAAAATGAGTCATTGGAACATCCGCAGACATTATAATGTACCAGTAATCCAAAATTGGAGGGAACATATAGTTGAAAAGGAGCAGGGTAAAATAGTGTGGGATTTCCAGATGTAGAGTGTTCAATCTTGGCTCATAACACATTCTGTAGACCAGATGCTCACTGCATCTCCTTCAGCAATTGGATAACACAGGAACCAAGTCCTTTTATTAAGAATTAACTGAAGCTGGTATGCACCCCATTTTCTCCTTCTATTGCTTGGAAATATTTGCCTTTATTAAACTAGTGTTGTTTAACTTAACATTAAACCTTAGTAATTTTAAGAGGTGTGGACTTCAACTCTCAGAAGTCCCCAGTCAATCTTGCCGACTGAGGCATTCTGGGAGTTGAAGTCCGTACTTGCAATCAGTCGCTTAGCGACTGTCCAAATTCCAACAGTAAAGAACCTCCCATGGTCATCTGACCAAACTTTGGGCATTTGGCAGCTTTTTTCAGTGTCCTGTGATCATGCGCCTGCATTTTACAACAGTTTTGCCAAAACCCCAGCATTTATATCTGTTTTTTGGCAGAACCAAGTCCGTGGCCAATAGTTATTTGCTTAACAACCTTGGTGTTTGCTTAAAAACCACAGGGTCCACTTTATGACAGTGATGTTTGCTTAACGACTATCACAAAAAAAAAAACCCAAGGTTTTACGACCATCACAACTTACGACGCTGGTGGACAGGCTCCATCATGGTCATAAGTCGAAGATTTCCTGTACCTCTTAAAACTTACTGGCTCCAAATCTGCAGCTTGTTTAAGTAAAACACGAGTGGAGAACTACATTCCTTTTCTGACGTGTGGACTTCAACGCCCAGAATTCCTGGGAGTTGAAGTCCACACGTCTGAAAAGAGACAGAGTGCCCCACCTCTGATGTCAAAATTCTCACCTGGCATCCAGGAAGCGGGAACGTAGGATCATGACAGCTTCACATGTGCTCTGCTTCAGCTGCATCTGGATCGAGCTGAACTTCCGATGGATGATGCCGACCATGCGCTCAATCTCCTTGGGTGACACCGGGCGCGTGCGGCTTTGCTCCCGAAGCAAATTCATCACGTGGGTTGTGAACTCATTGCAAGCCTTCGTGGGTCGAGGAGTGGAAAGGAAGAAAGAAGAGGCGGGGCTGGTGAGTCAAAAGCTACGATGGCAAGAACCTGACACTTTCCACATCAATACTGTTTCCCACCCCAAAATAAGACGGCTACGTGCTCAGGGGATTTCTAAAATGGAGTTCAAATGAAATGAAACACTTTTAAAAATATGTGTCATGACTGAACAACTCTGAGATCATAAAAGTAAATCTGCACTTCTAGATGCAAAGCTGACCTATTAACAGTTTTTGAATGGTGACATCTAATTAAATTAACTGCTCTCCATGGATTTTTATCACCTTCAACTATTTGTCAAAAGCTTTGGATCCTAAAGTCTGAATCTGTTTTCCTCAGAAAACAGATTTCCTCTAAAGATTCTCATAGGTATGTATGTCAAATTACCACTAATTAACCCCTACTTAGACACTTGAATGGTTTCCTTTAAGATCAACTAAAGGAAGTGAATTTTATAGTAAAAAAATATTATACCAGCCATTTTTCTGGCTTTCAGTTCATTAAAACTGAATTTGCCTTAAAGAGAAAATGGAAAACCTAAACATGCTTACAATTTCAAGTTCCTTGTGAGCCTCAAGTGCAGTGACTTCACGTTCAGATTTTTCTTCCATTTTCTTCAGAATATTCTGCACAAACAGCAATAAAAATGTAATTAATTTGCTTTATAGAACCCATGCACCTTGTTCTGATAATACAGTAGGATATTTTTAATGGGAATTTTCAGTATGTGCTCCAATTCTATATTAGCACCATGTGTAGATATGTATATATGTATTACATACTGTGTGTATTGGCAAGCTGATATTATTGTTGAACAGTTCTAATTGAGTACATGAATACAAAATTATGGTGCTAATTTAGCAGTACTGTCTAAGTCAACACTAAAACGAATTTACAGATCTTCTATCCAGCCTAATACCCATGAACGTTCCTCAGTGGTTTTTCATTTCCCATTTGAATGTTGTCATCTCCTTCACAGGTGGCATCCACTTAAGAATGAAAAAAAAGAATATAAGTTTGCAGTACCTGTACCAACAGCTTCAGTCTAGTGATTCTTTGAAAAGGCAAAATCAAGAAAGACGAGAAAGGCAGGCCTTTGCATTTTGGATCCAGTTCCAATTGTAAGATCACCTCCCGGAAAGCTGGCTTGTCTTGGCTGACAAAACAGACAGATTGAGAGAGGTATTTGTTATTTCCTTTTGTTTTAAACCTGTAGGAGTAACCGATCTGCTCTACGTTATTTTTTTAATCCATGACACTACCTTTCTCAATAATCCTGGCTTTTGGTCTGGGTTTTGTTTTGAAAACTGTGGTGCAAAATATTAGCACTTTGAATGTTGGTTTATGGTTGAGCCTATTTATAGTATTGGGGAATGGAAAAATAAGACTTTTTATGTGCAAGCAAGAGTAATGACTTCCCTTGTGTAATATATACAGACTTAGCTGCATATGCTGTGTGTGGGGGTGTATGTGAATGGAGAGTGTGTGTCCAAGCAGCTGAGTCAGATACTTAATTATACATTTTTACACAGTCAGAATATTGTGGTATGGTGAAATGCATATAGTCATAGAAGCTTTCTATAAGGTGCTTTGACCAAGGCAAACCTTGCTGGAAATATCAAGATGAAGAATTCACCTGACCCAGATGGGAAGCAACTCACACTGACAGGCAGAGTCTGCCAGTGATGTGGCTACTGTCATTCAGCGGTATAGAAAAGCAGCTCACAATTTTTGTTTATGTTGTACGGAAGATCACATTATTGGATTCCTCACAGCCAAGAAAAGGCAGTATTGTAAGGGAACTTTGTGTTCATAATGAACTACAATAGAGGAAAGCTTCTGGAATAAAAAGATTACATCTATAAATTATTGGTTTAAGGTCAAAGTGCAAAACAGCTCTTTACAGTTAGAATTGCACTTGGTTTTTGAATGGCCTGCCATGGGCCAAAATTAAAAAAATAGCAGGTGGACCAGGAGAAAAACTAAATTTCATTTATATTTAAATATAAGTAAAACTAAGTACAGGTAAGCATTTATTCCTCAATGGTGTATTTATTTATTTCCTTATTCAGTCACATTTAAAATTACAGTTTAATAACATTTTGAACATCTCTGCCTGGGGGCAGATGAGCCACCAGATGAGTTTTTCGGAAAGAAGAGAAGGAATGGATGGAAAAACCACAGACTTTCGCTTGCATAGATAGTCCTCAACTTAAGACCATTCATTTCAGCAACCATCAAAATTACGATGACCTGAAGGGATGTAAAAACCCCTCCCTTATGTTACAGCTGCTGCAGCACCCCCACAGATTTCTGAACAAAATTCAGGCACTTGGCAATTCACATGCCCTTATGACCGACATGCAAGGACCCCTCCCCTATCCCTGCAGATCTTGAGCCACAGAGATGGTGTTGAGGAAGGAAAGCAGGCTGCTCTGCCCTCTGCCCTCATAGACCATGACACAGTGTCTTGGAAACAGGCCCAATTTTGGAATGGCCACAATTTTTTAGCCCTCCTCTGGACCTCAATTTCTGAAAAATAAAATCATCTTTACTGAATATATTTGCTATGGAGGACTTCAGCATGAATGACTGTGAATGGCTTGATTTTTAATTGTAACTGTTAACTGTAAGTATGATTCTGCTTGGTTTTCTTAGATGACTTCAGTAAAAATGTTTCTGACTTTATCAGGATACATCTTGTTTCAGGGAAAGCAGGGTGCTGTAATTATTAGAGAACCTTCAAGCTGTATTTTTAACTCTGCTTATTATGAACAATTTATATTGTCTTCTTATTTTTATGTGTGTACTCACAAATGTTTGTTCATTTCTTAAAGTAATGAAGAATTTCCCCCCCTAAAAGACTAGAGTTATCTGCAACATTTATGGTCTGTCCCAATGTTCTGAACTAATCTTCATTAACCAAGTAAAATCAGATGTGTTATCAGTCACAAAAAGGCTCACAAGGAAAAGGATCTCATAATTTCATGGGCTCATCACTTAAAAGAGATACTGTCCTTCCACCAATAGGTACAAAGAAAAGGTATCCTGCCAAGATTAAAGAAGAGCAAGGAGATGCACACACACACCGCCCTCCTTTTAATTATCCGTTGTAAAAATTGTGCCATGCAGACTGAAGGTCAGAACAACGCCCAAAAGTAATATCCTTCTTTCTGAACAGGTACATGTCTTTTTGTCTTCATTCTGGTATGAAATGCATTATAGGGTAAACACTTAATTATATCTTGAACGTAGACTTGACTTCCTAAAACCTGGGGAAAATAAGTTCGCCCTGTGAGCTAATTATTAAGATCCTGAAGGTTTTCCAGTTGCTGTGCTGGAGTTAAATTAGTTCATTAGCAAAGCCACGCTTGAGAAATCACACTCACAGAAGTTGCTTGTAAGCTCTTTCCTGGTAGGTCTGGTTGGACACATAGGTGACATATACTGAGAAGTGGCTGATAGTGTGCTGATGGACGATGTCGCAGACATCAGAGATTACAATGTTCTCTTCTACCCGCTTCTCAAGATCCAAGAGAAATCTAAATGAGAAATCAAGAATTAATCATTCAAATGAATATAAAAAGCATACAGTCCGCAAAGGAGGAAAGCAAGGATTCGGACAGGATCTTCAGTTTTGTGTTTTACTTCAATTCTTTCCATCAAGAAGAACATGGCAAGTTGTAAAAGATAGACTTTAAAATATTTTCACTTTTATTTCCATTGTTGAAGGAAATTCCTTTTTTTAATACTATAGTTGAGCCTTGTGAGTATTATATTTGAAAGTTCCTTATTTTAAAAAAATATTATCTAGTGTAGACTAAAACATAGCTATCTCATCATTTTTACTTTATCTGATAAATATGTTCAAGTAACTTATTATAAAAAGTCAGCAAAATATACCGATGGTACAACTTTTAAGCTGAGACAAGCTAACCCCTAGACAGATTGTGGAAAAATAATGTGATCAAGAATTTAGTGAAGGATTCTTGGTTTTTTTTTTTAATGAATGACCACTTCTTGGCACTGTTCTCTGTAAATTAAAGAGATTTACATGGGTAAGGAGAACAGCATGCATACATGACCACATACCCATGGCTAGACCTCTGATTCCCAGGAAGAGAAATAGCTGTATAATGAGGAGTATATAATCCTATTGTATGTATAGATACAGGAATGAATTAATGTACATTATGACTGATATCCATATTTCAACTGCAGTAAAAAAAAAATCTGGTAAATACATAAGAGAGAAAGCCAGAATATTTATTGTTTTTTTAGTTCAAGTTCACTCTAAAACATTGCCACTCTGGAATTATTTCTGTCATAGGAATCTAAACCCTGACAAATGAAAGATCTGTCCAACTCAACATTGTATTTCCATAATGTTCAACTAAAAAGATACGCTGTCTTTAATTCTAGAGATAATACAGTATATGGGATATACAGTACTGTTTTTAAACAGATTGTCCCCCCACCCCCGAGAGTGCCTGCAGGAGGTGCCATGGTGCCATCCATAATTCCCTCAACCTACTAAGTCCACTTCCCTTCAGCAGAAAGGAGGCAGACTCGCCTAATGCAGTTTTCCTATGTGACTGCTTCTGACGCAAAAGATATAGGATTTAGCAAGTTTACCATTTCAGAAAAGCCACTTTGAACAATACTGTATATTTTACTAATATACATTTTACTAATATTATTAATGATCACTATCTGTTCCTTTCTAGGAAAAGATGAGGAAGTTTCATTTCTACTTGTAACAATCATTAAAGGACTTACCGTTCACTGACTGCCATGACATCCAGGACATTGGAGAAGAGGATGTGAGCCTCTGAAGGATGCAAAATCTTTTTCAGTCGATCATTTTCCATGAAATGACATATCAATAAATTCAAACTTTTGTAGTATGAGGCTTCTGAAGTAACCAGTTCAAACATAGCCTGTAGGAGAATTTCAAAACTATATTATGAAGTCATGGGTCTGAAACCCTTTTCATTTATTATTAGCTAACTGAGTTTAATCAGAGGGACATGGTGAAATTTAACAAATCTCTGAATATACTATATTTCATTCACTACCATGTCACTTGCTTCAGAAGAATAAAAAGAAATTGAAATACAATTATGAAAAAGCCATATTAATAATAGCTAAAGAAATGAAAGCTTGCTAGAATGGTTTACACACACTGGAATAAATATGTAAATTCTAAAGACTGCTATTCTGGCCCAGCGACTGGCATCTGTACTTACAAGCAGCCCCATAGACCTCTGTGGATGTTTATCTATGCCACATATGTCTAACACAAGGCCAGCAGGCCGAATCCGGCCAACAGCCTGCTTGGATCTGGCCGACGGAGCCACCCTGAAGGCAAGCAAAATGCTCCCAGAGGCGGAGGAACAGGTAGGGGTAAGTGACCATGGGGGAGGAGAAGGCGGCAGGAGGCTGACGGAGGCTTATGGAGGAAGGCGGCAGGTGCATGTCAGTGATGGCTGCAGGATGACTGGGGAAGCGTAGTCAGAGGCCGCAGGAGGACCAGGGAGGGCCAGGGAGGCATCGTCGGAAGCCGCAGGAGAACCAGGGAGGCATCGTCGGAGGCCGCAGGACTGTCAGGGAGGCATCATTGAAGGCCGCAGGAGGGTCAGGGAGGTATCGTCGGGGGCTGCAGGAGGGCCAGGGAGGCATTGTTGAAGGCTGCAGGAGGGCCAGGGAGGCATCACTGAAGCCCACACGAGGGCCAGGGAGGCATCATTGGAGGCCACATGAGGGCCTGGGAGGCATTGTTGGTGGCTGCAGGAGGGCCAGGGAGGCATCGTCAGAGGCAACACGAGGGCCATGGAGGCATCATCGGAGTCCACATGAGGCCCGGGGAGGCATCATCAAATGGCACACGAGAGCTGAGGACACATCGTTGGAGGCCACACGAGGGCCAGGGAAGCATCGTCGGAGGCTGCATGAGGGTCAGGGAGGCATCGTTGGAGGCAGCACGAGGACCGGAGAGTCATCGCTAGATGCCGCATGAGGGGCAGGGAGGCATCGTTGGAGGCTGCAGGAGGGCCAGGGAGGCATCGCTGGAGGCCACAGTAAGGCCAGGGAGGCATCACTGGAGGCCGCAGGAGGGCCAGGGAGGCATCGCTGGAGGCCGCAGGAGGGCCAGGGAAGCATTGTAGGAGGCTGCAGGAGGGCCAGGGAGGCATCGCTGGAGGCCGCAGGAGGGCCAGGGAGGCATCGCTGGAGGCCACAGTAGGGCCAGGGAGGCATCGCTGGAGGCCACAGGAGGGCCAGGGAGGCATCGTTGGAGACCGCAGGAGGGCCAGGAAGGCATCGCTGGAGGCTGCAGGAGGGCTAGGGAGGCATCGCTGGAGGCCACAGGAGGGCCAGGGAGGCATCGTTGGAGACCGCAGGAGGGCCAGGGAGACATCGTCGGAGGCCGCAGCAGGGTCAGGGAGGCATCATTGAAGGCCACATGAGGGCCAGGGAGGCATCGTCAGATGCTGCATGAGGGCCAGGGAGGCATCATCAGAGGCTGCAGGAAGGCTAGGGAGGCATTGTTGGAGGCTGCAGGAGGGCCCTGGGGGCATCAGTGACAGGCATGGGGGATTGTGGGAGGCCAACGGGGGCACTGCAGGTGATGGTGATGGCCGTGGGGGGGCATGGGAATCCGCAGGAGGGTCAACAATGTCTGCAGGGGAGCCACAGGGGGAGGTGGAAAGGGTGGCCCTCGGCAGCACCTGCCATGGTCCACCATGAAACTGACCTTGATGCCCCTGATCTATGCAGATGAAACAGAACATCTTGTTAGAAGCTTTTAAGCAGTTGAATCAAAGTCTGTAGATTTAAAAGAGCAGTGTACTGTTTCTTATGGGTTACAACATGAAAATATTTTCTAAATCATTCAACAGAAGATATTATAGTCCTAGGATGCAAAGCTTCCATTGTTTGGCATTTTTCATCACACTTTAAAAAATAGAAAAAAATCACTGTGTGAATTGATAAGAATCACATGGATTTTAATTGGAAAGGAAAGGGGAGTGATAACAGTGTTGTAAAAGTGTAAAAAAACAGCTTATGAAAAGAAACTGTGTGAAATAGATTGATGATAAACATTCCATTTCAGCATTATTGTCAGCTTTTAATTATCATGGATTCACATAAAACAAATAGTTCCTTAATTGCTTAGTATGGGTGTACTGTTTCATAACAGAATAGACAAAATGAAGCAGCAAAACATCCGAGAGACAAAGCAAAGAAGATTGCTCTTAATTGGGAAAGTTTCCCCAAGCTTCTCTTTTCAGAAAATTATTTTAATATATATATATCACATTGCTTTAACGCTTCAAATCATATTAGTAAAATTCTGAAATGGACAGCAAGAATGAAAGGTGTCTTGATTTACTCCAGCACATCCATTTTAAATAACCAGTACTGAACTGAAACATGAGGCTGATCTCCCTTTCTGAATACCATTGAAACATTCCCCTTTATTTAAGTACCTTGCTGTGTTAGTTATACATTTATGGGAATCATATTTGCCTAATAGAGGTGAACACTGGTAACTAACTAACTAACTAACTAACTAACTAACTCTCTCTCTCTCTCTCTCTCCCTCCCTCCCTCCCTCCCTCCCTCTCTCTCTCTGTCTGTCTGTCT
>JANHFO010001100.1:27299-37419 GCA_032468095.1 Pareas carinatus | reverse complement strand
TTTCTGACATCACCCGCCCCTCTGCCCAGCAGCCCAATGGGAGCGCTTCCTCCCTCCCCTGTCTGGAGTAAGGCGGGCGGCTCGCATGCGGCACAGAGTCTGTGGCGAAGGTGAGAGAGGAGAAGAGCTATTTTGGAGGGGAGTATAGCTCACAGCGGACTGCATAAGCTGGGATAGGCCACCAAAAGGCTCGTGGCAGGTCAAGTGTGGGCCGTAGACGCTGGGGTAGTAGGTCTCTGGAAGGCCCGCAGCGAGTTCAGGTATGCCACAGGTGGCGTGGGGGGGCATCTATGGATGTAGGGGGAGCGCTGGTGGCCATGGGGGAGGGCACATGTTGCCGTGTTGGCACTTGGCGATCAATAAGTGGGTTTTGGGTTGCAGTTTGGGCACTCAGTCTCTAAAAGGTTCGCCACCATTCTAAGACAGCAAATGATCACAAACCAGGGCTGTACGAATGCATGGGACGAGACTTTCCGTGGCAAGGCGTCTTGTGTGAACGTCCAGAGAGACGGGAAGAGGAAGCAAAAGAGGAGGAAGCACGAAACTCACCTGTACAAGGATCCAGGAGAAGATGACAGCCATCCAGGGGTTCCCACCGGCCGATGTCTGCTTGGCTGGGCCTAAAACTTTGCCTTTATCGCAAGGACAGGCCAGGAAGAGGGGGAAAAAAAATCCATTCATGTTAATGATTGTACTGTGATTCTGTTTGGCAGATAATTGGGGCTGACTCTACAGCTCATAGCAGAAAGCCTTTTTAATCAAATCTATTCCTTAGATCAGTATTTTTTCATTTCTGCAACTTTAAGAACTGTGGACTTCAACTTCCAGAATTCCCCAGATAGCCATGCAGGCTGAGGAATTCTGGGAGTTGTAGTCCACATCTCTTAACAAGCAATATATCTTATTCACAAGTGATGTTAAAAGTGTGAGCATTTTAGTTAGTTCCCCTCAATTTAGCTATTACCAGCTTCAGTTTTAAAAAGAATGGTTGCATCATTATACATTATATGTCAGGCACTCTCTGAGAACAAAATATTCCTTTCTACCAAAGAGAAAAAAGAGAGGAAACGCATTTGCCAAGAACCTGATGGATTCATAATTATCCACCATAATAACTTAAAAAAAGAACAGGCTGCCTTTCTTTTCTGCGAATATGTCCAGTTCTCTCTCTCTCTTTTTCAGGCCCCTCAAAATCCATGGCCACGTCTACACCTCGGGGTAGGGAACTCCACAAGCCAGCTGGCATGCTGGGTAAAATGAACCTTTCTTTTATATGCCCTCCATCAGTGCCCATTTAGACATCACTTTGCCTCCTCTAATATTCTCAGCACCGAGCGGATCTGGATATACTTCTATCATACCGCTTATCTGGTATATACTGTGATATATACGTCTGTCTACAAAGCCCCTGAAGGCAGGACAAGAAGCAAGGCAGGGTGGGAAATAATCACGGAGAGAAGCAACCTGGAACTAAGGAGAAAATTTCTGACAATGAGAACAATCAACCAGTGGAACAGCCTGCCACCAGACGTTGGGGGTGCTCCATCACTGGAGGTTTTGAAGAAGAGACTGGACAGCCACCTGTGTGAAATGGTAGAGGGCAGTGATGGCTAACCTTTTAGGCACAGAGTGCCCGGACGAGTCACAGCTAATGACTTGCGGCTCGTGACGTCACTGCCTGGCGCTGCTACTCTCTTTCTGAGCATGCTCAGCTCTGGGGCGATGCTGGGGCGACTTGGCTCGCGTGCCAACAGACAGGGCTCTTCGTGCCCGCTGTGGCATACGTGCCATAGGTTCGCCATCACTGGTATAGGGTTTCCTGCCTGACCAGGGGGTTGGACTAGAAAACCTCCAATATCCCTTCCAACTCTATTCTATTCTATTCTATTCTATTCTATTCTATTCCCTATTCTATTCTATTCTTTATTCTATTCCTTATTCTATTCCTATTCTATTCCCTATTCTATTCTATTCCTTATTCTATTTTATTCCTTATTCTATTCTATTTCTTATTCTACTCCCTATTCTATTCTATTCTATTCTCTATTCTATTTCTTATTCTCTTCCCTATTCTTTTCTTTATTCTATTCTATTCCTTATTCTATTCCCTATTCTCTTCTATTCTCTTCCCTATTCTATTCTATTCCTTATTCTATTCTATTCCTTATTCTATTCCCTATTCTATTCTATTCTCTATTCTATTCTTTTCCCTATTCTATTGTATTCCTATTCTATTCTATTCCTTACTCTATTCTATTCCTTATTCTATTCCCTATTCTCTTCTCTTCTCTTCCCTATTCTATTCTATTATTCTATTCTATTCCCTACTCTATTCTATTCTATTTCTATTCTATTCCTTATTCTATTCCCTATTCTCTTCTCTTCTCTTCCCTATTCTATTCTATTCTATTTCTATTCTATTCCTTATTTTATTCCCTATTCTATTCTATTCTATTCTATTTCTATTCTATTCCTTATTCTATTTCTTATTCTATTCCCTATTCTATTCTATTTTATTCCATTCTATTCCTTATTCTATTCTATTCTGTTATGCCTTTGTAATTTTCATTGGCGACAAGGGCAAAAAAACCACAAACAAATCCGCTATACAGGTAGTCCTCAACTTACAACAGTTCTTTTAGTGACCATTTGAGGTAACAACAGTTCTGAAAAAAAGTGACCGAGGACTGTTTTTCATGCTTACGACTGTTGCAGCATCCTCACGGTCACGCGATCAAAATTCAGGAGCTTAGCAACTGACTCCTATTTATGACGGGTCTCAGTGTCTCGGGGTCACGCGATCCCCTTTTGCGACCTTCTGACAGGCAAAGTCCATGGAGAAGCCAGATTTACTTAACGACCGTGTCCCTAGGTAAACAACTGCAGTGATTCGCTTAACAACTGTGGTGAGAAAGGTCGTAAAAGGGGGACAAAATTCACTTCACGACTGCCTGGCTTAGCAACAGAGATGTTGGGCTGAATTGTAGTCTTAAATACCTGCATTTTCTTAATTTAGTACCATAATTCTAAATTCGATCAGGATTTCTAAACTCAAGTCTGTTGAAGATGAGAGGAGATAAACTTTTCGCTGTGCTGTCTCAGGAATCCTGGGATTTGAACTCCAGACCTCCTAAAGTTGCTAAGGTGAAGAAACGCTGTCCTAAGTCGAGGATTAGCTGTAATATTTCTTTTCCAACGGTCTCATAATGGGAAATTTATTTTTCTTCCCCACCCCTCCTTACAGGGCCTACAGACCAGATCATTGATTTCACTGAGGTATAATTTCTTAGTTACTGCTACTTCAATACCTATCGGCCTCATTTGCCCCATTAGGTATTTCTTGCTCCAATATTTTACACTTTACGCTCCTTTGCACAATTTGCTATTTGCCATTTTAAGGCCTATTTCCTCAGACGAAAGAAAAATTTTCAGAGCTTTATAACCTCTCAGCGGTTTCAATATGTCTCTTCTCAGGCCCCGTGAAAAATGAAACTTGGAAATAAAATCTGGTTTTCCTCATAAAAGCCTTTCTTCCTTCTCTGCCGAGGGAACACGGTCCACCAAACGTTTACCTCCGTTTACTTTAGGACAAGGAATCCTCGACTTACGACAGTTCATTTGGGGAGTTACAACAGTACCGGGGAAAAGTGGCTTTTGACCGTTTTTCATAGTTACGACCGTTGCAACATCCCTCTTATCATGTGATCAAAATTCAGATTGCTGGGCAATGGACTCATATTTATGACGGCTGCAGCTTCCGTGATTCCAGTTTTGCGATCTTCTGACAAGCAAAGTCCACGGGGAAGCCAGGTTCGCTTCACAACCGTGGCAAGAAAGACCGCAATAAGCGGGCAAAATTCACTCAACAAGTGTCTCACTTAGCGACAGAAATCTGGGGCTTAATTGCTGTCGTTAAGTTGAGGACTACCTGTAGTGGCTGTATTTTGTCAGTGGTGAGAATTAGATGTTCAGCGGAGTGCTGGCACAAGAGAAGAAATTTAATAGCAGAGTCGGGAGGGACCTTGGAGGTCTTCTAGTCCAGCCCCCTGCTCAAGCAGGAAAACCAACACCATTCCAGACAAACCGCCCCCGCTCCGCGCCTAGCTGTCTTGGCATACAATGCTCCATAGCCCTGCCCCGAGGGAAGGAGTTTATATCCTGGCTTTAAAACTTTTTCAGCCATATTAATTTCTATCTTTTAAAATGCTTTTAATATTGTGTTGTTTGTTTGTTGTAAATGTGGTTTTTATTGTTTTTTAGATGGCTGTACACCACCCTGGGTCCCTTTGGGAAGAAGGTCGGTATAAAAATATTGAAAAAAATGAATAAATAAAATATCCAGGATGTGAGGGGTCTGCAGACATCTTCTCGGCCCTCCTTCTGACCTGCGCAATATACAGGTCTTCTATGCAAGGCATAATCCAGAAGCGGTTGGCCTAATTCGTAAGTGTCAAACACAAGGCCCACGGGCCAAATCCAGCCTGCGGCTTCCTTGGATCTGGCCCGTGGGGCCGCCCTGGAGGCTAGCGGAACAACAATAGTGCAGGAGGGTTGCCGAGGCGGCTGCGGTGGGGGTGTGTGTGTCGGCCTGTGGCAGCCGCAACGAAATTGTGTTTGACACTCCTGGTCTAATTGAACAGCTTCTAATCCATTTCATAAGAAATCGCAGAAGCCATTTAATTTGGCTTTGGCGGGGCCCTCGCTGCTCTCTGAAGGTGGTGGCTTTCTTGCAGACATTTTATTACCAAGCTAGGTAACATCATCAATGCATTTCGGATTTTGCTTCTTGGCCTGGCTATCCTTCTTCTCGTTGTGCCTACCAGAAGATGTTCTCCAGGCAATAGGATCAGACGGGAAAGGGCCTCCCGATTCTTAGGACCTCGGAGAAAGGGTTTTGATTTATCAAAGTCTTTTTTAAAAAAAACCATGTCTACCTGATAAGTCCTACAGCTTTCTAACTCTTTGTTTTTATTGTTTTCGGAAACAGATATTGTCTGTTCTTTATTACGGTGCATTTATATTCCTGTAAACTTCTGCGGAATTTTTCAGGTTCGAAGGGCAGGCGTTTATTTATTAAAACTGCAATTCCACCTTCTCTCTGGGTAGCCATGCGATCTACAGATTTTGGGCTTTTTCAGCACCATCGCTGGCCGTACTTCTCACTCCTTCCTGGCCATTTGCTAGAAAAATATATGTTCCCGGTAAAAGAATACATTTCCATAAAGCAGGCAAGATGGCTAGAAAAGTCCCAAATCCTCACCAGGGAAATGCTTTATTAGAGTCAATCCACACATCATAAAATAATGAGTAAAGAAATTCTCTAACTACATCTGGTGATATTCCTGTGGCCGCCGAAACAAAGCAGGGAGAGATTTGCGCTGGCGAAAATGTTCAAAAAGATCTCTATATTTCTTTCTCTCTCTTTTTTTAATATTATATATGGCAGGCTTATGAAAAAGATCATTTTCATCCACTACTGAGCAGGATAGAAATGGTTGTCCTCCACTAATGTTCTAATTCTTCTTTCCACTCATAAAGTAAAAACATAAAAACTTCCTTGGAGTTGAACTCAACAGCAGAGAAATTGGATGCCTTTGACCTCTTCGGCCACGATTCGTCCAACTTCTCGGTTGCTTGTAACCTTGGCTTTCTGAGTGGTGCCCCATCCATCAACTCGCCTGGCCGGGCCTAGCTTTTTCAAGATGAGCCTGGCTGCTTGAGTGAATCATCTCTCAACTAAATCCCATGTTCAGAAACTCCCTCCCACGCGTCACAGATCAGTCAATCAGAAGCTGGGCTGTGAGCTGTTGGTGGCAACATTTTTCACCGGACTCCTGCGTTGTGGCTCGTTGTGACCTTACCACAATGAGCCCTTTTCCTTCAACAAATTTATTTGGTGGGTTTTTTTAGTGTATGGCATGAAAAACATGGATAGTAGCAGTCAAGATGTGTAGAAAGCAAAGATGTATAGAAATAGAATGATATAGGGCAGTTGGTGGAGAACCTTCTAGAGACCGAGTGCCTGGGCGAGTCGTGGTTAATGACGTCACTACCTCTTTCCGAGCATCCGCATGTGCCCTATGCTCACCTCTGGGATGATGCTGGGGCGACTTGGCCCATGTGCTGACAGAGAGGGTGCTGTGCGCCCGCTGTGGCACACGTGCCATAGGTTTGTCGCCACTGATATACATATCAATGGCCTCAATTGATCTTTTGATATGACAAAATTTTCATGGATAAGGCAAAGCTTGACTTAGCCATCTTTGAGGTCCTTCTGACTCCACAACTCTTACGATGTGATGGAGCCCAAGCTTTCTTGAGCGAAAGAAGCCTGCTTTTTTAGAACAGGAGGGGTTTCCCAAGGTTGGCAACTTTAAGGCTGGTGGACTTCAACTCCCAGAATCCCTCAACCAGCCATGATGGCGGAGGAATTCTGGGAGATGCAGTTCACATGTGGTTGATGCTGGCTGAGGAATTCTGGGAGTTGAAGTCCACAGGCCTTAAAGGGACCAAGGTTGGAGACCTCTCCTCTAGAGCATTGCCAAGTTGCATTCTGTTACTCACCAAAGAGGTCATCTTTGGCCAAAGCGTAGAGGATGCGGGAGGCCCCAATGAGGTTGCTCATGGCGGCTGAGAGCGTCGAAAAGTAGACCCCGATGATGACAAACGGGGGCCAGATGTTGATGTCCTTCAAAAAGCTGTAGTCTCGTTGGAGAAGAAGCCTAGGGAGAGAAGAAACATTGCGTGATGAAGCCACCTAGGCCCCAGCTGACTATCGGAAGGTCCCCTCATCCTGAAGTGATTACAGTGATACCGTTTTACCGAAAACAAGCCCTGGCGTGATTTTTCAGCCTGCTCGCAAATAGACCTACCCCCAAAATAAGCCCTAATTAAGATCGTCAGCCAGACGGACCCATTGACCGGATGAGCGTTCATTGTAACTGGAGACGGAGAAGCAAAAACAAGGCCTACTCTGAAAATAAGCCCTAGTGCCTCTTTTGGAGCAAAAATGAATATAAGACCCGGTCTTATTTTGGCGGAAACACGTTAAATGTCGTTGATAGATAATTCTGTTGGGCTTCCAAAAAGCAGAGCCATCGGTTGAAAAAGAGATTTTGTTCTCGACTTACAACAGTTCATTTAGTGACCATTCAAAGTTACAACGGCACTGAAAAGGCTGACTTATCATCGTGTTTCACACTTACGACCACTGCAGCATCCCCATGGTCATGAGATCAAAATTCAAATGCTTGGCAACTGGTTCATACTTATGACTGCTGCTGTGTCCCGGGGTCACGTGATCCCCTTTGGCGACCTTCGGACAAGCAAAATCAATGGGGAAGCCAGATTCACTTAACAACCGTGTTGCTACCTTATCAACTGCCATGATTCACTTAACAACTATGACAAGAAAAATCGTAACATGGGGGCAAAACTCACTTAACAACTGAAATTTTGGGCTCACTTGTGGTCACACGTCGAGGACTACCTGTTTTCTCACCCAAAGTACTACCCCTTTGAGCGTTTGCATATAAAACTGGAGTTGGGCTTGGATTGTGTGACTTGTGATCGCCATTTTGACATTTTCATTCCAAAAGGTTTAAGTGGCACACAAAGTAAGACCATCCTAACACAATGCAAAGAAGAGAACAAAACAGAAGAAACTACGACCCCACAAAACACACACACACACACACACAGGGAACCCTCGCACCACTGCCTTGCCCCCAGTGATACCCAGAAATGATACAATTGGAGCAAGCGTTCCCAGTGGGAGGGAGTCTCCTTAATAAACAATAAAATAAGCAGCCTTAGGTGTGAAAGTCAGCTGGGTAACTCTGAGCCAATCACCAGGTGACTGTAAATTCTAGTCCTGCCTCAGGTATGAAATCTGGCTGTGTGACTTTGGGCCAATCACTAGGAAACTGTGAGTTCTAGTCCCGCCTCAGGCTTGAAAATGAATTGGGTGACTTTGGGTCAATCACCAGGAGACTGTGAGTTCTAGTCCCCCCTCAGGCATGAAAGACTTCAAGCCAATCACCAGGAGATGGTGAATTCTAGTCCCACCTCAGGCATGAAAGCCGGCTGGGTGACTTTGCGCCAATTACCAGAAGACTGTGAGTTCTAGTCCTGCCTTAAACATCAAAGCTGGCTGGTTGTCTTCAAGTAGTCAATCTCCCTCAGCCGAAGCCACCTTGCAGGGTTGTTGTGGGGCAAAGAGGAAGAGGAAGAAGTCTTAGGTGTGTTCTCCTCCATGAGTTACTTAGTAAGGAATAAAGGTGGGATAAAGCACCAAATAAACAAACAACAAAGCAACTCGGCCCAGATGGCGAGAAACCTGGGAAGAAACGTTTTACATCCTTCAAAGAGATTTTCCTTGACTTACAACCATTCCTTTAGTGACCATTTGAAGGTACGCGGGCACTGAAGTGACTGACGACCCTTTGTCGCCCTTCTGACCGTTGCGGTTTCCCCATAGAGACTGGATCAAAATTCGGACGCTTGGCGACTGATTCATACTTATGACGGTCGCAGTGTCCCTGAGTCATGTGACCCCTTTTGCCACCTCTTGTGACAAACCACGTCCGTGGGGAAGCCAGATTCCCACAACCACTGTGTGAGTAACTTAACAACAAAGTGATTCACTTAAAAACTGTGGCACGGAAGGTCGCAAAATGGAGCAAAACTCACTTAACTCTCGTGCTCAGCAACAGAAATTTAGCCTATGGCATGATAGACAAGGCCCGCCTGTACTGAAGTCTTTGTTTTCTGGATTTCTGCCACGTTGTCCTTGAGATACGACCACAATCAACCCAAAATTTTTCTCGCTAAGTGAAAAATTTGTTAAGTGACTTTTGCCCCCCATTTTATGACCTTTGTTGCCCCAGTTAAGTGGATCACCACAGTTGTTAAGCTAGTAACACGGTCGTTAAATGAAACTGACTCTCCCCCTCCCCATGGATTTTGTTTCCCAGAAGGTCGCAAAAGGGGATCACGTGACCTTGGGATGTAAGTAGGAGTCAGTTTGCCGAGGATCTGAATTTTGATTGCATGATCCTGGGGCCGCTGAAAAGGTCGTTAAATGTGAGAAACCGTCATAAGTCGCCTTTTCAGCGCCATTGTAACTTTGAACGGTCATTAAATGAACTGTTGTAAGTCGGAGGGCTACCCGTACCACTGCCAGCACAGAGGTCGCTGTCGCTACACCTCCGAGTCGCTTCTTCCATTTTACCAGACGGGCAAAAACATTCAATAAACGAAATAAAAAAAAGAGAGGAGACACCTAACTTTCTCCAACACATCAAACGGTACAAATGGCTGGGATTTAATTGGATTTTAACAAGAGGAAGTGGGCAGGTGGGAGATAAATTCTCATGGGCTGTCAAAGCTGCTATCTTTTTTTGCAATTAACAGCTAATTAGCCTTAAATGGATCACCTCCCCGAGAGGGGCAGCCGATTGGATAGTTTGGGGACTTCTGAGGGACCATCCTGGACGTTTGGGGACCCTTCAGCAGTCTTCTGTCTTCTCTGAACTGGTGGATTAATGAACCAGTGGAACAGAAATCGCCTCCAGAAGCGGTGGTTGCTTCATCACTGGAGGAATTTAAGAAGACCGAACTGCCATTTGTCTGAAACAGTACAGAGTTTCCTACTTGAGCATGAGGTTGGACTAGAAGATCTCCAAGGTCCGTTCCAAGTCTGTTATTGTGCTAATTTGAAGATGTGTGGCCTTCAGCTTACCAGCCACCAAGGAACCACCAAAGAAGAACCACCACAGAGGAAACCACACCCAGCCAAACTGGCAGGGCAAGTTATTCTATTTAAACAACGCGCAAACCCCACATTTGCTTACACTGATGCTGTTCCCCAGTTGGGTAACAAAACGTCTGCAAGTAATACACAATCTCAAAGAGCACCAAGAACACCGAAGTTCAACCCTGAGCAATATATATTCTGTTCTACAGTTGTCCTCGACATACAACAATTTGTTTAGTAAGTGAAGTTACAATAATGGCACTGAAAAAAGTAACTTGCACTTATCTTGGTATCTTCATGGTCACATGATCAAAATTCAGGCATTTGACAACCAGTGATTGGGGGGGGGGGGGCTGGGTTCAC
>JANHFO010001100.1:3496-14429 GCA_032468095.1 Pareas carinatus | reverse complement strand
CCACTTGTTTGGAATGTTGTAGGGTTTCCTGCCTGAGCAGAGGGTTGGACTAGAAGACCTCCGAGATCCCTTCTAGCTCTCTTACTCTGGATGAATGAGAATCTCCATAGGCCACGGAGCCCCAAAATTTCCATTGCTAAGCAGGACAGTTGCTAACTGGATTTCGACCCATTTTATAACCTTTTTTGCCACAGTTGCTAAGCGAGTCACCGCAGTTGTTAAGTTGGTAACACAGTTATGGTCAGTGGAGGACTACTGATATATGATATTATGGGAGAGCTCTTTTTCACCATGGGGGAAGTGTCCTGGGTGGCTGGGGGAGACTACCCTGTTTTACTGCTTTCATGGCTGACTTCTATTTTCTGTCCTCTTTGTCTCTTTCACTTCCATTAGCTTTTTTTTTTTTTAACACCAGTTTTCCCGCATTCTTCACCTCAAGCTCTTAAATACGTGGCAATCTTTTATCATTTTGCGAGAAAGAAAAAGTCATCTTAAATGGCCTGCTTTGGCAAACCAGAACTGCCTTCCTTAAAATACAGCTGTCTCCTCTATATATGACTATCCTCTGTTCTGGTTAAAGAGCCCTTGTCACTGAAGGAGCTGGGGAAATTGAATATACGGCACTTACCGTGATCAGAAATCATTTGTACAGCCCAGTCAATTTACATGCTGCCTTCTTGAGAGCATTTATAAATCTAATGGGCTTATAAATCCTCGTTAGTTTCTGTATTTCATTTCCCCAGGAATGTGGCGTGGTCACGCTACACATTTTTCTTTTGCCACTTTGGCTCACGAGCGCAACGAATTCAAAAAACCCAGCCCTGCAACTAGGGGAGATTTGGATTGGAAAACAGATCACCTAAGAGGCTTTGAGGCCAGGCTGGTGCTCCTTGGAGGCTCACAGTTCAGTTTGGGATGAACAAAGCTGGGCAGTCCTCAACTTACGACCACAATGGAGCCCCACATTTCTGTGGCTAAGGAAGACGTTGGTTTTAAGTAAGTTTGACCCCATTTTACGACTTTTCTTGCCGCGTTTGTGGAGAGAATCACTGCACTTGTTAAATTAATAACACAGTCGTTCAGTGAATCGGGTGCCCCCCTTGGACTTCCTTTGCCAGGTGGTGGCAAAAGGGGATCCCATGATCCCAGGACATTGCAACCGTCATAAATATGAGTCAGTTGCCAAGCATCCGGGTCTTGATCGCGTGACCTGTGGATGCTGCAACGGTTATAAGTGAGAAAAATGGCCCTAAGTAGCTTTTTTCAATGCTGCTGTAACTTTGAAGGGTCACTAAATGAACGGTTGTAAGCCAAGAACTACCTTAAGTGTTAGGGTGAAGATACAGCAGTCCCTGCAAAAAGGGACTTATGACCACTCCTCGTACTTATGACTGTGGCAATAGTCCCATGGTCATGCGGTCAAAATTCAGACGCTTGGCAACTGACTCATACTTACGACATTCGCAGTCTCCCAGGGTCATGTGATACCCTTTTGAGACTTTCCGATGAATTGATGGGGAAGCCCGGTTCACTTAACAACCACACTACTAATTTAACTGCAGCAATTCACTTAACAACTGTGGTGAGAAAGGTCATAAGATGGAGGCAAAGCTCACGTAACTACGGTCTCATATAGCAACAGGAATTTTGGGCAGGGTGACTGTGGGCCAGTCACTCACACACGGTGAGTTCTAGTCCTGCCTTAGGTATTAAACTGTGGTCATAAGTCAAGGACTACCTGTACAAACGCTGAGTTCACGATGGCGTCAAGACCGGATCCAATTCCTGCCTGGCAGTCTGAAAGAGGCGAAGGAGAATTCAAACAAATGTCATCCTGGGTTCTCTGGGGAAGAGCAGATTCCTTAGGGGAGCAGTAACAGTTGTGGGTTTTTTTTCCCTGCTCTTCAAAATAGAGAGACTGCAAATACAGCAAAACCTTGGGATTGCGAGTATGACTGGTTCCAGAACCATGCTTGTAATCCAAAGCACTCGTATATCAAAGCGAATTTCCCCATAAGAAATAATGGAAATTCGACTGATTCGTTCCACAACCCCCCTTGCTTCCCCTTCTGCTCTCCCCTCTCCTTCCCCTTAATTCCTCTGGGGGATTCCCTGTGCCCAACAGCTGGTTTGGAACTTTGGAAACAAAATAACATGGCCCCTAAAACAAGAAAACTCCAACCACAATACAGATCAAGTGAGCTGCACTCTGGATGCTGGAGAATAAAGAAACACATTTTTTTCCCTTCACTCTAGAGAAAGGGAACATCTCTAAAGCTACAATGTTGCAAAGGGCTCATTACCATAGATAAAGGTACTGATTCATTTCGAAGCAAATGTTGCCAATAATCCAAAACCGAACAGATTGAGCCAGGAAGCCAAACAAAAACCTAAAGATAATTAAAAACTGCATTACCCCCATCTCATTCTTTCCAGCAACTGGCTCAGATCTTTTCTACTCTACCAGCAGTGATTTCCTGTAATTTCCTGGTTTAGGAAGAAAACCCTGAAAACAATTAAAGCAAGCTGATTTGGCTGGTGGTGCTCAGCTGGGCTCCGGGGCTTTCCTCTTCTCAGAATAGCTGATTGATTGGCTGATGTGCCCCCTCAGCTGGGCTCTGCTATACTCGTAATGCAAGACATTGCTTGTTTATCAAGTTAAAATTTATTAAAAATGTTTGCTTGTCTTGCAAAGCAAACCAAGTTACTCGCAATCCAAGGTTTTACTGCAGCTCAGCTAGGTGGTCCAAAGCCCCAATGAGATTCACCGATCAGAACACGCACACCTTATGCCTTTTGTGTTCAAGCAGCCCTCGGCACATTAGGACACAGAACCAAGCTCATTCCACAGCAACTGCTCACCCTCCCTGCACCCCGGACACGTACTTGATGCTGTCCGTGTGCGTTTTGTACTCCATGATGGTGTTGGGGGGAAGGTTGAGAACTCGTCGCAAGGTATCCCTGATCCGGGCCGTGGTGGCCTGGTCGCTGGCCGTCTTGTTCCATATGGAGATTATGTCCTCCTGCGGGGAAAGCCATCGGGAGACAGTGAGAGAGGGGGCAGCCCTAGGCTCAGACTGGCAGCCGCCTCCCGCAACCCCCTCCCCGGCCACTCACCTGGAAACGGACGGAGACGACAGCCCCACAGATTTCTTCCCCCACCATAAACTGTTCTCCCAGCATGGCCAGAATGAGGTTCTCCCAGCAACGAGACGCCAGGCCCTTTCGGAGGCGAATGATCCACTTGCCCCCGTTCTTGTTAGCATCGTCCTGAAAATATGGAGGAGGAGAAAACTGTTGTGTGGGGGTTACTGAAGACACGGACACATGACCGAACTAAACACTTTATTAAGAAAACAGGAACCGAGACAACCAGCACACGCTTGGTGTCTCTTATTTAAAGTCAACCAAGGTTTGAGTTTGAACATCCCAGATTGGCGCGGGCTGGCCAATCAGCGTCTGGAGCGCTGGTGCTGCTTGCTGCTGATTGGCCGCCCTTACCCGATTCGGCTAGCCTATGGCAGCTGTCCATTGTGTTCCTTCAGCCGCGCTGAACACAACAGAAACTAGGGATCGACCACGCACAGGCTGGAAGGTTAAGCTTGCAGAGAGCATGGAGACCGCCTGGATGGGGTCTGTGACAGAACAAGGCTCCCCTTCCTCCAGAGAAGCTTCTGGGTGTCCATTCCCTTGTTTGCAAACTGGCCCATGAAAGAGGGCAGCAGTTCCAGTAAATGGCACTGGTTGATGGAGAGCCAGTTCGGTGTACAGGTTAAAGTGCTGGCCAAGAAACCAGGAGACTGTGAGTTCTAGTCCTGTCTTAGGCACAAAAAGCGGCACAGTGACTGTAGGCCAATCGCTCAGAGATGGTGAGATCTAGTCCTGCTTTAGGCACGAAAGTCAGCTGGGTGATTTTGAGCCAATTACCAGGTGATGGTGAGTTCTAGTCCTGCCCCAGGCATAAAAGCTGACAGGATCACCACGGGCCAATCGCTAGGGGACAGTGAGTTCTAGTCCCACCTTAGCGTGAAAGCTGACAGGGTGACTGGGGTCCAATCACCAGGAAATGGTGAGTTCTAGTCTTGCCTTAAGCATGAACACTGGCTGGGTTATTTTGGACCGATCACCAGGAGACAATGAGTTCTAGTCTCATCTTGGGTATGAAAGCTGGCTGGGTGACTTTGGGCCAGTCGTTCTTTCCCAGCCCAACCCACCTCATTGGGTTGTTGCTGTGGGGAAAATAGGAGGAGGGAGGAGGATTGGGGATGTTCGCCATCTTGAGTTACTTATATAGTAATAAAGGCAGATGAAAACCTAGTGAATAATAATTTAAAGGCCAGTGCCTTCTGTACCAATCCTACGTGCAAACCTTGGCCTCTCTCCCGAACGGAATCATTGGCCAAAGGCTTCCCTTCCCTCCAAAGAAGTGGGAAACCGAGGACCCACAAAACAAAGGGGATGATGAGCGCGTCCCGTCGAACTACTGAATCTTTAACATGGGTTGAAGTCACTTCCACGGCAGACATGTCAGTCACGGGAAGGTCTCGCTGAGCGAACCTCACCGTTGGCTTTTATAAAGCCAGGCTCAGACTTACCTCCCACATGGGCTTGATGCCTTCTTTGAAAAGATGGAAGTCGCTGTGGCCTGTCAGGTCCCCAGGACGGACCATGTGGCTGTAAAACCGCCAGAACTGTTCCACCTGGAAGACATTTATCTATTTAGCGCATGGTGCATCGTACCTGGAGTTGAAATAAATGCTAACTTTCGTCTAGATTTTAAAAAAACACAATAAAATACAGAGGTGAAAAGGATCTATATTCAGATATCAATGTTTTGTAGGCCATCTAACCACTGAAGCTCACCATCCTTTATGTGAGGAAAAAAAACAGATATGGGACTGACACGTGCCAATCAATCAAATCAATCAACCAACCAATTCAGAATAGAGCTGGAAAGGACCTTGCGGTCTTCTAGTTCAACCCCCTGCTCAAGCAGGAGACCCTATACTAGTGATGGCTAACCTTTTAGACGCTGAGTGCCTGGACGAGTCGCAGCTAGTGAGTCTCGGCTTGTGACATCATTGCCTGGCGCTGCTACTTCTTTCTGAGCATGCTCAGCTCTGAGGCGATGCCAGAGTGACTTGGCTAGCATGCCAGCAGAAAGGGTTCTGTGTGCCTGCGTCCCAAAGGTTCGCCATCACTGCCCCATACCACTTCAGACAAGTGGCTGTTCAGTCTCTTCTTAAAGAAGAGACCCACAACTTCCAAAGTTGATGTTAAAAGTTGTTGGGTAGATGTGACGCAAGTGCCAGTGAGGGCTTCCTAGTGTAAGACAACATCATCTAACCAGCCAGGCTCTCACCAATGGGGGGTGCTGGTTTTCTCAGCCCAGCTGTAGAAGGGACAGAGCACATTTTTCACAGCACTGAGGCTGTCTCACCCACATATCGAGAAGAGGTGAAGGAAAATAACAATAGGCAACATCTCTTATTGATCCCAATGCCCACCTCCACTGCACTGCTTTGATCTCTATTGCTTTTTAGAGTATACCGGTAGTCCTTGACGTATGACAACTGGGATCAGATTTTCCCTTCCCTTCCGGTCCACTTCCACTGCAACTGTTGTAAGATATGCCCTTGGGGAAGATTGAGAAGTTCTGGTTTAAGGTGTTTCGAGTTTCTTTCTTGTTTTGGTTTCAAATGGCTAGGATGGCAATTATTATAGGAGCTGACCAGGGTGAGCCCGAGGGAGGGGTCAAACACGTCATAAATCGCGATTTCCTGCACTCCCACAAGAGATCTAAGTCCGGCCCACCTTGAATGCCATTCCTATCTCCCGTTCAGTTCCCTTGACCGTTAGTTGGTCAGATTCTTGTAGAGAACTTGATAATTTTTACCTCTGTGGAAATCCTACCCAGGTTTATAATTTTTTAAAAATATTTGAGGGCTTCAAATACATTTAGATCATGGGTCCCCAACTCCCGGTTCATGGATGGGCACTAATCTGTCGAATGCTAGCAACTAGGCCATGCAAACAAGCAGAGCCCCATCCACGGGATATAGGCAGCATGTAAAACTATGCTGCGAGTCCTTTTCCCATGGAACTGGTCCCTGGTGCCCAAAAGGTTGGGGGACACTGATTTAGATAATTGCTACAATACTGTAAGGTAGGTATTGTCGACCCTCAAATACCAAAAAGGTTTACGGGCAAGATGTATTTTGTCTGAGGATACCTGCTGAGTAGGGCAAATGACGGTCTTATTTATCTCTCTTCACATTTGTCATCAACTAATGTGACAGGTTAAAAAAAATAATAAACTCTGATCAGTTTGCATGGTGAGAGAGGAGAGGGAGGGAGGGAAGGAGGGAGGGAGGAAGGGAGAGGGAGAGAGAGAGGGAGAGAGAGGGAAAGAGAGAAAGGGAGAGAGAGAAAGATGGAGAGACAGAGAGGGAGAGAGAGAAAGGGAGAGAGAGAGAGATGGAGAAAGAGAGAGAGAAAGAGAGAAACTTAAAAATGGAAGATAGAATAAGAAAGTTAAAGAAGGATTAAAGGTTAAAAGGAAACAAAAGAAAGTAGGGGAGGGGGAATAAACATGCATACAGGGGATGTTTGCAACTATGTATGTATATATGTTTTTAATTTTAGGAAAAGAAAAGAGTTAAAAGTAAATGGAAAACATGCTAACTGGTTTCGTAAGATCCAAATCACATGGTTGCTAATGAAACACAAAGAGCCCAGATTGGGACCAACAATATAAACAGCCAGTGATTAACGGATTTGAAACCAAAGTAGCAAAGAACATGTCCTAAAAAAAAAGAAGCAAACAAATGTTATAAAAAAATGTACAAAATGTTATAAAATGCATATAAAATAATTAAAGAAGGATTAAAGGTTAAAAGGGAACAAATGAAAGGAGGGGAGGGGGAATAGGTGTGTATGCAAGGGATGTTTGTATGTATATATGTTTTTAATTTTAAAAGTAATAAAGTTTTTCTAAAAAAAAGAAACTTAAAAATTGGACACCAAATCAACTGATATGCATAGCTCATACCATGTTCAAAAGTTACTGACTTAAGATAATCAAGGAGGAATTGTATTTTGATTTTTTTATACTTTTTTATCTTATTGAGTTTAAAGATTATGCCAATCACAAAGAAGCAGTGCAGCCTCCTCCATAAATTGGAGGAAAAACAGTCCAAGAAAAAGAAACAAACATTATTATTATTATACAACCCACATAAAACACTGCAAATGAATTAGCGGTTAATTGCAGTAAAATTCTACAAACTATCACGGAAAATCTGGCTGCATTAAACGGCGATTTTGTATCCTATACAGACAGAAAGATAACAGATGTAGAACTCATCTGTTTTCGTAAGCAGCACCATCAATCTATGATAAGAATCTCCATAAAAATCACAATATGGCCAGGGACAAAATTCTTCATTCTATAAGCATTTGCAACCTTCCTCTCTCTCTCTGCTCTAGGAATTGAAGTCCACAAAGTCGTAAAGTTGCCAAGGTTGGAGACCCCTGATCCATGGTGAGGTGTCAAAATATAAGTAAAGGTAGTCCCTGACTTACAACATTTGTGCAGTAAACCTTCAAAGTTACAACGGCGCGGAAAAAAAGTGACTTACGACCATTCCTCACACTTATCACAGCTGCAGCACTTCCACGGTCATTTGATCATAATTTGGGCCCTTGGCCACCGGTATGTGACGATATTACACCGAATGTAAGATGTAGTAGAGATTTGGCGGTGGCGAGACGTTCACTCCCTGCTGGCCACACCAGGCTGTCAAATCTCAGACACCACCACGAATACAGAGACATCAAAATAAGGAAAAATAACCATTGGTCTTATAATTGATGTAATACAGTATTTATGGCAGTGCCCAGGATCACGTGATCACCATCTGTGAAAACTACCCAGCTGGCTTCCGACAAGCCAAGTCACTTAACAACCAGGTGATTCGCTTAATAATCCAAGGTTATTAAAATCAGCTACAACTCACTTCCTGGCTGAGTTAGCAGAAAATCCGCTACCAATTCTGGTTGTAAGTTGAGGACCTGTATAGCATGAAGAGTCTGTGGTATTTAAGTCTTCTGGATCAAGGCACCATCTAGCTTCAAATTTGTTCAGCTGAGTTTCCTAGCTCAATTTTTACTATGAATTTAACATTTTCTCAGTTTGGAGTTTCATTTTTTAGAATCCTTGACTCCGGAGAGCATCTGTGTTGCAAAAGCGTATCTCCTATTCCACGTACCCATCTAGGAAGACTAATTAAAGTAGTCCTCAAATAATCACAAGCTTGTTTAGTGATTGTTCAAAGTTACAATGGTACTGAAAAAAAGGGACATATGACCATTTCTCACATTTACGACCGTTGCAGCATCCCCATGATCATATGGTCAAAATTCAGACACTTGCAAATGACTCCTATTTATGATGGTCGCACTGTCCCGGGGGGGGTCATGGGATCCCCTTTTGCGACCTTCCGACAAGCAAAGTCCACGGAGAAGTCAGATTCACTTAACAACGGTGTGACTTATTTAACAAGTAGAGTGATGCACTTAACAATTGTAGCAAGAAAGGTCATAAAATGGGGCAAGATTCACCTAACAAATTAGCAGCGGATATTTTGGGGCTCAATTGTGGTTGTAAGTGGAGGACTACCTGTATCCTATTCCATGTATCCATCCAGGGAGTCTAATATTATCTGTTGAAATTACTTCGACCAAATAACCATTTGGTGGCAAATACTGATCCATGTCCTGATTTAAATTTTGGTCAAGCCTAAGTGAGTGCTTTTGAGACATGTCCCACTGGTTTCTAAAGTCATAGCATAATTATTTGGTCATTAAACTGGGACACCGTATTATTCGGCCGGAAAACATTTGCTTGCTACATGAAAGTCCTGAGATATATCCAGAAACTGATGGAAAAGAGCTTCGTCTGGCGCTACGTTCTGTGAAAGTCAAAAGATTAAGAGAGTCTAGTTTGGTCTAGTGGTTAAGCTAGAAACCGGGAAACCATGAGTTCAAGTCTGGCCTTAAGAGATGAAAGCCAACTGGGTGACTTTGGGTCAATCACCAGGAGATTATGAGTTCTAGTTCTGCATTAGGCACGTAAGACAGCTTTGTACCTTTGGGGCAATCACTAGGGGGGATGGGACAACTTGCCACCGCTGACTGGTCGCGGCCACCAGGGGGCCGTCATCTCGCCACAGGGCCACATAGCTTTTGACCGCTGGCCATCTTGGCACCCTCCCTGGCACCGAGATAGCCAGTGGCCAAAACCTATGAGGCCTGGTGGCCCTGTGGCGAGATGACAGCCCCCTGGTGGCCGCGGCCAGTCAGCAGCATCAAATCGGGGTAGTTCTAGTCCTGCTTTAGGGATGAAAGCCAATTGAGTGACCTTGAGCCAGTCACTAGGAGACTTTGTGTTCTAGTCCTGCATTAGGCATCTAAGCCAGGTGGGTGACTTTGGGCCAATCACTAAGAGACGGGAAGTTCTACTCCCGTCTTAGGGATGAAAGCCAATTGGGTGACTTTGGGCCAATCACCAGGAGATGGTGAGTTCTAGTGCCGCATTAGGCATGTAAGCCAGGTGGGTGACTTTGGGCCAATCACTAGGAAACGGGGAGTTCTAGTCCCGCCTTAGGGATGAAAGCCAACTGGGTGGCTTCGGGTCAGTCTCCCTCTCTCCCAGCCCAATTCACACCACAGAGTTGTTGTTGTATGGAAAATAGGAGAAAGAAGGAGCATAAAACATGTTCGCTGCCTTGAGCTGTTTATAAAAATTACAAAGGCCGGATGGATGGGTGGATAAATAAAACAAAACATGAAGGGGAAGGCATGTTTATGGAATCTGTTTCATTCCTCACTAGAATTCTGAAATCCAGTGCAAAACGCAAGTAAAATGCTTAGAAACCAAACCTCGGAATTGAATTCTGAATCACTCTTGACATTAAAAAAAAAGAAAGGTACTGTGTATGTCACTCATTTGGGTCAGGCGTTCTTGTCGCTTTTGTCAAATCGCAACAAGCCGGGAGCTCTTACCGATCTACTGCAAGTCATGCGGAAAAATTCTTCGCGGATCGAAATTTACTCTGCAGGTTCAAATATACTCTAAAGTAGATAACATAGCTGTTATCGGTGATCCAGCAGCTACATCCCCCCCCCCTGCTATTAGAACGTCAAAATGCATGGAGAGAATTTAGAGCTAGAGTGCCAGTAAACTGTTTTACTCTCTCGCTGACAAATTTGTCAGAGGGCGGAAGAAAGGATAAGAGATCTGCTGTCTTGGATCCAATCGAGAGGAGCAGATTAAAAAGTGAAGGCAACTGGTACCTTGGGAAAAAGTGATCACCTGACCCTTCAATTCTTGATATCCAAGAGAACTGAGAAGAATTATGCCTGCACACGGAAGTCGTCATCATCTGAAATGGTGTACGTTCTCCTGCTTGGCCAGGGGGTTGGACTAGAAGACCTCTAAGGTCCCTTCCAACTCTGATGTTTGGAAAGGACCTTGGAGGTCTTCTAATATAACCCCCCTGCTTGTTCTCACTATCAGGAAATTCCTCCTTAGTTCCAGCTTGTTTCTCTCCTTGATTAATTTCCATCCGTTGCTTCTTGTCCTGCCTTCGGGTGTTTTTGGAGTATAGCTTGACCCCCTCCTCTTTGTGGCAGCCCCTCAGATATTGGAACACTGCATTCATGTCACCCTTAGGCTTTCTTTTCATTCAACTAGACCAGGGGTGTCAGACCCACTGTCAATGTGGGTCAGCAGTGCCATTGCTACAGCAGCCCCCGTGGCCCACCTTCCCCCATGCCCCCAGTGATCCCCGAGGACACCCCCCCGTGGACCCCACAGATCCCACTGCAGACCCCCACCATGGCTCCCGCCAATTCCTGCGTGGCCATCAAT
>JANHFO010001097.1:153513-175474 GCA_032468095.1 Pareas carinatus | reverse complement strand
CAGAGTTCAATTCCCAGTAAGGGATATGTCCGGCTGATGAGAGCTAATAAGCTCGAAATAGATCTATCCTGGTCTTCTCTGAATTTATTTATGTGCCAGCACAAAAAAATATATAACACAATATTAAAAAGTCAACATAAAAGTAATGGCTTCCTGCCTGATGACTCATGAGATTGAGTTGAAGGACAGAAAAAAGAGACAATTGCTTCCTCCTATAAAAGGGACCGTACCAAGGGTTGTAACATGAAATATATATATATAAGAAAAGATTTGGAGTATATGGTTCATCTGTTCAGTTCTTCAAAATTATTTTGATGTAAGTCTTTAGAGGTTATTTAAATCTCATTTTCAACAGTGAAATAATGTGCGTGCCTTTTTCCTGTGAATTATGGATTCCTGAAGTGCTTTTATTGCATAAATTGTGAGTGCAGTTAGAAGACAAAACTGGACATCCTGCCTCCATTAGGAAAACCAGACTGAATGTATATATGAATGCTATTTCATTCACATAATTAGCAACATATCTGTTTAGCATTAATTAACAGAGATGCTGTTAATTATGAGGATGACATTTAGGAAAAAATGGAGGTGTATGTGTAGAGTAAAACAAAGATGGGATGACTTCAGTTTCAAGTGTTTTATTACTCTTAGTTAGAATCCGAATAGTTTGTGCTGATGAGTTTTGAATTTTTCAACTCATTGTTGGTAGGTATTGCTGAGGGGTATCTTCGTACAATGTCCATTTCTTAAGGTCATGGAGGCACCACATCACCTGTGTCTGAAGAATAGGAGTATCATGTCCAAATTGATGCGGGGAAAAAAGATCTGATCAATTACCCAAAGAAGTGGGGATTCCCCTTCACAGGATACTGCTGCTACAGTTGAGTCAAGAGCACTGAAGTGCTTCAGGATTGAAAGGATTGAACAGTGACATCACCGTTGTCTGGGGAATGTCCAGTTGGGGGCTCCTTTCATGTCCCGTTAAATTACCCACTGAAGTGGTATCCATTTACTTACAGTAAACTCAGTATAGTTTTGTGCACTGGTGCTTACTTTTATTGTTAACATTGATCACTGAATTTGCAAATCTCAGACAGGTCAGTTTGTAGTTTCACAGTTACAGAGGGAATCAGCTATTCACTTAATTTGTTATGTAGAGCATAGAACAATACACAGCAATTTCTCCATCTCCTTGTCACCATCTAGTGGTCATCTAGTAGTACAGATGGAATAGTTTTTCAGGCATTCATGATTGGGGTGAATGTTAGGCAGGATACAAAATCTGTAGCTTATAACATGGCCTATGTTCCTCCCCCCCAATCAGATTTCAGCAAAATCCTGATATCCATGGTGGAATAAAGAATTCTGTGGTGGAAGAAATAATTCTGTCTTCACAAAGTTTAGAAATGTAATTTGATGAGCCTTTCCTGTACTGCTCACATTTCTAAATTTCTTGGTATTGCAACAGAAGAATACTGAAGTATATAGAGTTTCAAACACTGTGGTAATATTATGTGGCAGAGAGTTCTATAACTTGCAGAATTAAAAACAATCCTAAGTGGCATCATTAGGTCTGTATACACGGGGAGGGAGAGGGGCGAGAGATTTGAGATGTAGCCTACAAAATGCACTGCGATTAATGTTCAGTTTCCAAATTAGGCTCTGCATGTAAGACATTTTGATAAAATGTGTTTGCTCTAAACAGAAATGTAATAATGGCTTATTTTGAATAGGAAGTTGCCCGTGAACTAGAAGAAAGTAAATACCAGTACACAGAACCTCGGCTGTCTATTTATGGACGTTCTGCAGATGAGTGGCAGAATTTGGCTAAATGGTTCATAAGGCACAAAGTTTATTCACCTCACATGCGCTGGATTATTCAAGTCCCAAGAATCTAGTAAGTAAAGGAATCAATATTGTATTCTTGGAAACAGATTCATTTCTTTCCCCCCCACCAATTCTTTAATAGAGGGTTAGGTTTAAAATATGTTTAAGTATAAGAAGTAATAATTTACCTTATGGCAATGATGAATTTTGACTTATACTTCCTCCCACAACTGTGATTAAGTAACCTTGCACCATGACTGTTGTTACACTATACTGTTTGAGGCCAGAAACCACAATGATTTAGGAGATAAAAGAACTAAAGGAGACTAGGCAGGGTCGTCGCATTGCTAAAGTGGGTGACACCAGGAAGCTTGTATTTTAGAAGAGTTGGTGTGGCTTCCTTCCTCCTTCCCTTCCTTTTTGGTGTGTCAAAACTGGGAGATTAGTACCAAATTAGCAGCATTTTAGCAGGTTGCTTCCATAATTTGATGAGCTGATTTCTACTGAACATAAAAGAGTGGCTTGAGAGCCATGTGCATGCCATGTGCATCTCCATCCTGCCATTTTCCAATAAAAGTTGGCACATCATGTAATGTTATAATATGTGTAAATACAATATGTAAACAGTCACAGCACCATTTTACTTTAAGTTTAAAATTGTTTGAGTTTGTACATGGAAAGCAAAGATGCACCCCCAAAGTCTCTTCCTATATTTAAGTTACCCATGCTATTCACCTGCTTCCACAAATATTGCAAAAATGATGCAAGTCGGACATTTGACGAACAAGCAGGTTGATGCAATTTGGGGTTGCCAAGTTGAACTATGGCTCCTGCTCCAAGTGGCAGCCATGACACAGATAGTCTTTGCACAAACCTACCTTGTACAGCAATTGCATCCATTATGCCCTTCTCATGATCATTCAAGCCTTGATGACCTATTGTTTGGACTACAGCAATGCACTCCACAAGGGTCTATCCTTGAAGACCACTCAGAAGCTTTAGCAGATCCGGAATGCACTGCTATACTGTGAATATAGAAGCACAGGCTAAGGGAATGGTTATATGTGGGGCTCTCTATCTCTGATTACTTCTATCTGATACATCTGTCAGATTGGGCATGCTCCATTCCCATCACTTAAAAGCAGTGTCACCTTGTGTAACCTAGGCCATTATGCTTTCTTTGTTACCACACCTGCCCTATGAAAAGCATTTCCCCTGAGATTTGGATGACCGTGCCTTGTGTAATGTACAAAACACTCTGAAGAGTGGCTTTTCCCCCCAGACATGGAGGGGAAATAAATAAATAACCATAGGTAAGGTCTTGCAGAAATTACCTTGTTAAAGAGGTCTGTTTTTATAGGAATAGGTTTGATATGGGAAGTAACCTCTCATTTTTTTAGATCAAAGATTACAGATGGGATAGCATAACATAATAACTAGTATTAGTAGTTCACTATTTGTAGCATATGTTATTACGTAATATTTAATATTAAATAAAATGTTCTTAAATAATATCATTTGAAAGACTAAGCTAGAATATTCAGAGCATTTCATGTTACAAAGTTCAAGTATTTTTTTGTTTTTGTGTTTATGTCAAATATGTATATTAAAGTGATTGAAATTTAGTTGCTTAGGGATTTTTTTTTTTTGCAACCAAAATGCAACTATGGGATCTTGGGAGCTTTTGAAATTAGGATACCTATTCCTAAAGTAGATCATATTCCAATTAAGCACAATAGAAATATTTAAATATTTTGGTTTCCCTCCCGCAGTGATATATTTAGGGCAAAAAATATTCTGCCAAACTTTGGAAAAATGCTAGAAAATATATTCTTACCTCTGTTTGAAGCAACCATCAACCCTTTGGATCATAAAGAATTGCATCTTTTTCTTAAATTTGTAAGTATTTGACTGTATCCTAGACTGCATGTACCTAGTGATTGTATCACTTTGCATTCTTCTTTTGTGTGTTTTCAGAAGCAAGTTCAAACTACAGCAATAGGCTTAAAATGTTTGGGGTGTAACTAACAACATGAAATCTTAAAAGCCAGGTAAAAGAAAGTCGAATAAGATTTTTAGTGAAAAATTCATCAGTTCCTTGACTAGAGTTAAAATTGCTGCCGAGCCAAATGGGGAAAAAACCTCTGTCTAGTTTCAGTATTTACAAATAACTCCCTGCATGATAAATTGGAATTCTCATATTGATTGAGAAAATTAACTACTTGATATCAAATACAATGGGAAATCTAAAAGAGTGATGAGCAATAATTATAATCTTTTAAGTAATTTTTATGGTAAAAGAAATTACAGGATACTGGGAAAAATATTTAGACAGAGTAAAATTTGTATAAATTTGTTCTATAAATATCTGTTAATCCTACAAAATACAATATGAATTGCTTTTCAATCAGAGCAATTACTTTGGATACAGGAATTAAATTTGGAAATGTAGAGCTGAAGGCTCCAAATGTTTTATTCTGTATATGATGGGGGTTATAACAATCTTAATATCTTACTTTAGAATATAACTTTCACCCACACACTTTTTAATGTTCTTTGTAATGTAAGTAGTTTAATTGTTGGTAGAAAGCTTTGGCATAAAATTTCCCATCTCATTACACCCAATTCTAAAGGAGGAAAACTGAGATTAAGTAAGGACAGCAGTTGTGTGGTAACCCAAATGACTTGCTAGTGTCTGGGTGAGATATCAGAGCAAGTTGCAAGTTGGACCAGTTAACCCAGATGATGAACCAGCTAGTCCAGCAGGTGGAAGAGTATTTGCCACAAGCAGTGCTCCACCACTGCTTCCAGCTTAAGTACTATAGGTGTTGCTGATAAGAAGTGCTAAGATGTCAAACACCTGCCTCTTTACCTGACAAGCATGATCCGACTCCGGGCAGATTTACTACCATCTTCTCTCAGTGGTGCACTCTATATCTTTCTAAGGTCCGGGGAATGTACCACTGATTGATCCCATGCAGGATTTATTATTAGTCTTTTACTACAGGATCTGTAAAGTGGGCAATACGCTGTTCTGTTATAGACTTGGAGAGCTATAATAAACTCATGATAGCCCTGCAATGCAAACATGTGATATACTATGAAATCCATCACCTACGATGGAATAAGTGCTTTGTGTAACCACATACACTTGATTTTCAGTTGTGGCCTGAAATGAAAGGGATTTAACGGATCAGTAAGAGGGGATATCGGGTGAAATATCAGACACATGTATTCTGCAGGGCAACCCAGAAACTTTCAATGTATTAAGCTAATTCAGCCTGAGCATCAATCATATTCTTGAGAAATTATGACTGAGTAAGAGTAGGAAACATAGATGGGACTATTCTCTCTCCCTCCTGCCCCTCTACAAATATCTGTACAGAGACTGTGCAAATTGAATCTGGCAATGCAGAGCTCCATTAAATATTATCAGGGCATGGAAGTTCTTTATATTGTGGTGGACCTAGTTAATTTGAATATAACTATCCCCCTTTGAAGCAACAATTAAATGTACTTGAAAAGGAAGATATTTTGTAATTAAATCTTATCTTTTGGAAAACAAGTATGTTATAACCTCAGGGAGTCTGAGATGTTCAGGAATGAAGTATTGCCCAGACGTGTGAACAAGATTCGCCATAATAATTTCCTGAGAAAGGCAACAGCCAGCTATAGTAATCTTGAGTGCCTCAGCAACATAGCAACACACATATATTTTTCTCATTCAGCTGTTTATTCCCTGCTTCAATTGAAAAGACGAATACCCAGCTCTTATTCCTAGGATTTACCTCTGTGTGCATTGCATTAGAGAGTTTATGAGAAAGAAAATCAGGCAATTTACAGAGACTCCAGCTTAATATACTTACTAATAAGTGAAGACTGGAATGTCTTAAATCTGATTCTTATAAGATTCTGTGTGAATTTTGGTTTTTGATCTTGCATTACTGTTAGGATTTTGACAACTATTTTATTTATTTTCTTGTAAATTTTCCAATAGTCTTGGAAATGGACTGCCTTTAGACTCAAATCTGTACATTCATTGGTACCATGATAACATAATTTTGATTGCCCCAGCACGATAGTCTCATAGTCCCATCCATTTTAATCACACAGCAGAAGCTCCAATCAGCACTCTCTTTGAAGAGTGGGAAACAAGACTTTGTCCTCTTGATTAATTTGTGAGTTCTTCTTTGAGCTCAGATTCCCACAAAACACCTTTACTAGTTTAGGTTATCTGCTTGTTATTCTTCACCACAAATGAAATTAATGTATATGAAATAAGAGAACAAATATTTAACTGCTTTGATTCTTGTTACGGAAATTTTCAATTCACAGCAATGCCTTTTGGCCTCTAGATGGTGCCAACAATTCTAGTTTGCATCCTGAAATATGGTGCCAGATTAGTCAGCACACTTTAAGCTTATGGTGTTTCTTGTTCATTTGGATATGTCTGTGAACATTCCCTCAGTTTTCAAGAAAAAACCAATCAAAAGTTACTTTGTGAAATAGTTTTAAGGCAGCATTAGGTTGTGTAGTACTAACATTATGGTGAAGAACAATATAATGAAGTTAGAATGCCTCCACATAAAATTATGAGGATGCAAATTAATCACCTTGCGATGGTTACCTTGTATGACTTGCATCATCATCATTTATATGCCATCCAGTTCCCACCAACATGCCAATGAAGGGTTGGGACTTCATGATTTAAATTTTAAATTTTAATTTGTAGCAATTAAGTTAGATAATTCAGAAAATCACACATACATTATTCATACAAAAATGTTTTTATTACATTTTTAGGTGACAGGGTTTGATAGTGTGGATGATGAATCAAAACATAGTGATCACATGTTCTCTGAACGGAGCCCCAATCCTGATATTTGGATTAGTGAAAAAAATCCTCCGTATAGCTATTATTTGTATTATATGTACACAAACATCATGGTTCTCAACAACCTTAGAAAGTAAGTAGTCATATTTCTATTTTCATGTTTCCATATGTTTAGTAGAAAGGTATAACAAGGAATTGATATCATGGTTTCGTAAGATAAACAAAAATACATACAATTTATTCTCGCTCCCCACCCCGTCACTTTAATTTATTTTGCCTTCTCCTTTCTAATTACACAGTGAAGATGTCCTGGAGTTGTACACATTTCCAGGTTGAAAATTCTGCTCTGGGCATTAGGATTAGGCATATATTGTCCTAATCATGAATTCTGTTACAGATGCTATCATTGCTTGGAGGTAGATGAACAAACAAAAAGTTGAAGCTCTTATAACTCTAAACAAGTCTTTCTTGCCCCATGTCCCTTAGATGTTCCTGGATTAGGATTCGTGTCATCTGTGACTTTGATGGGAGATCTGGGGTTAGGTGGGAATTGAGAGGTTTTGCTTACAGTCTGAAAACATCAATGCAGAACATTTTTTGCAAAGTCTCTTTTGTTGGGTAAGGAGGGAATAACCTTTCAGGCTAAAGATCATTGGTACTTGAAGTATGCATTCTATTTTGATTTGAATCTCTTTTGTGATCTCTCTATAAAATCAGTTTTGTGAGCTTTAGGAGTGAAGCAATATCAGCAGAAGCCCAAATTTCTGCATTACTTGTGACTGCATAGAGTCACTTTCAGCATTACTTCTGCAGCAGGAGTGATTGAAATTGTAATTGCTAATCTGTAGAGTTATGTCCATGACATCACAGGTGACATTTCTCTGCCTTGCCTGGAGTCATTTGTAGTTATCATAGACAACCTGTAATCTGCCCAGGTAGTACAGATTATCCATTCTCACAGACATTTGTTTGTTTGTTTACAAATCTGTTTGCATACTAACCTTCATATTGTTGTTATTCCCTTTAGTCGAGGCTTTGGTTCTGGTTTTAAATGCTTTTGTATTTGTATTTTGGTCTGTGACTGCAAAATAAATGATGATGAGGACAACATTGCAGGCACAGTGCAGCCTGCTGATTTAGACTGACTTCAGTTGTATAGAACTGGAGAGAAAGGATGAAATTAAGAAATTTGAAATGAGTAAACAAAGCAGATAAGACATTCAAAATCATCTATGGATAATATGTAGAGAAAGTAGCATTTAGACCTTGATAAAATATAATATGAAAATTTAAAAAAATTGAGTTTCAGGGATTGAGACAGAGCTGTGGTCAGTCTAATACAGTGTCCACCAGCTTTTTGGGCACTAAGGACTGATTCCATGGAGAAAGGCTCTTCCATGGACCAGAGGGGCATGGATTTGCATGCTGCTTGCATACTGCGGATGGGGCTTCCCTTGTTTGTGTGGTTGGGGACCCCAGTCTAATATTTGAAGCAGTTTAATCTCTGCTGCCCCCATGAGAGTTAGCCTACAGAATTATCTTGCAATGACTCATTTGAGATGCAGTCACAAATGCCTGTCTAATGAAATGGAGGGCTTGCCTTTGAATAATTGGACAAGCGCAGGCTGAACCATTTTCTAATCTGAGGCCCAACAGCCAGAGTCGTTTGTACCACTTTAGTTAGCATGTTTAACTGTTTGCGAATGTCTTTGAAGTCAGTCTGGGTTAGGGGCTGTCACAAGCTGTGATGGTGGGGAGTTTCTTAGTAACTTACCTTACATATTGTTGCCTGTCAGTAGCCATACACATTGTCGCAGATGTGTATTTTTTGCTCTTCCAACAACCACTGTGAGATGTATTATTATTATTGGTCTTGGGATTTCAGAATCGGAGGGTATGGTGCTAATTGTATTTTAAATTGTTATAGGGAAAGAGGCATGAGCACCTTCTTGTTTCGACCTCATTGTGGAGAAGCTGGATCAATAACTCACTTGGTATCCGCCTTTCTAACTGCAGACAATATTTCCCATGGATTGCTCCTGAAGAAGGTATAGCAATGATTCTACTGCAGCCCCCACCAATCTGTTGCCCTGATAGATGACTTCAGCTCCTAGAATTGACTGGGACTTCTGAAACTGAACTCATACCTTTGGGAGCCATCTGATCACTGAAAAACTCTTAATATAGGGCTTAATTTATGGTATTGTAGGAAGGCATTCTTATACAGGTAGTCCTCTACTTATAAACACGGTTGGGGCTCAGAACTTCCATTCCTAACTAATACAGTCATTGAGTCACATCCAATTTTACAACTTTTTGGTCACCATCATTAAACAAATCATGTGGTTCTTAAGCAGTCTTTAAGCATCTCTCTTTCCTCATCGACTTTGCTAGTTTGACATTCCCAAATGGCAATCACTTAACCCCAGTCATTCTAATTGTCATAAATACATGCCAGTTGCCAAGCACCCGAATTCTGATCACTTGCCTGTGGGAACATTTCAATGGTTGTAAATGCAAGAACCGGTTGTCAGTCACTTTCTTCGCTGTGACCACATTTTGAGGGATTGTTAAATGAATGGATGTAAGTTGAATACATAATAATAGTATATGTGATCTATAGCTTTCCATCTTGAAGTTTGCTATACATAAACCAAGAAGTTTATTATCTGTATATCATATTGTTCTACACTTTAGGATTGTTGCCTTTTTAAACAGACCTTAAAGAACTCACAAGGCCTACTGGATGCAATTCTTAGGAAAAGTAGGCCAGGTCCCCAAGCCTGAATAAGTCTCACATGGGCTTATTGCTGAATGAATGTAGGTGTCTTGATTACTACAAGCGGGAAGCTTAGAGACATATTTACTTTTATGTAATTGAAATCAATTGAATTTATAAAATCTAACTTTCAGTTGGATTAGGATTTAGGTGTAAAGCAATTCTCCACTGGATGACAGATTTCAATATAATTCTGACACAAACTGTTCTACTTGAGAAATGTTATATTTTATTGGACAGCAAACATATACTTCCTTACGAACTTTTTCCAGACATCTGTATTTCAAATAATAAACATGTAACTGCAACAATATTCTAGTTGCTCACTGATAAATGCACTGAACAGGAAGATCAAAAGCTGGTTTTTGAAGGGGTAGCTTGTATTAAAGGCACAATTCAATCACGACAGACAGCAAAAGACCTTTTATTTCCTATTTCAGCTAATGCAATAATACATGTTTTAACATCTCAAATCTGTTTATTTGTTCATCTTAAAATGTATTTTTTTAAAAAAATACATCTATGCAATGCAAAATAAGGGTGTATACACACACACACACAATTCAACTTGTATAATGCCAGAGGGCCAGGGTCAGTTAAAGTTTTCCAAGTTGTAAAAATGGCTTTCCATTTCCTTTGGCTGATTGTTTCCTTTCCTGTTATCTCTGTGTGAATGAATAATGATTTTGGGTGTTGTTTTTGTACAGAGTCCAGTTCTCCAGTATCTTTATTATCTTGCACAAATCCCCATTGCCATGTCTCCTCTTAGCAACAACAGCTTATTCCTGGAGTATTCAAAAAACCCACTGCGGGAATTCTTGCACAAGGGACTGCGTGTTTCTTTGTCCACAGATGACCCCATGCAATTCCACTATACCAAGGTAATTTGCCTGAAAGCAATTTAAGTTTTATTTCCGTCTGAAACCGTATTAATTGAAATGTTTCCCTATTACATTCAGCAGCAGCTCTCCAATCTTACATTTACTTATTTGAAAGCTGTAGTTTTCATTTACCGTTTCACTTCATTTAAGAGGGCATAGAATTCTATTGACACTTTAATCATTTACTTTGTTGGAATCCTAAATGTTGAATTCTGGAACACTTGTAATGCTCATCATACTTTTGTTTCTCAAGTCATTCTCCATTATCCCATCTGCTGGGTATGGAGTCCAGTCTCCTAAATCCTTCTTTCATGTCATTTCAGCATTAAAAACTAGAATGTTTGAATTTCGCAGGACTTCTTTCTCTCTTCAGCTACTCTACTTACTCTCACCAGTTTTCTTTGCCATTTGTTTTTCACTTCTCTTAAATGTTTCAAGGTTGATCTGGCAAGTCATTAGCATCAGTCCAGTAGCTGGACTATGAAGTGTTCATGTGACTGTGTGGTCTAGCTTGGGTATAATCAATCCATGAGGATCTAAGTAGGAAAATGACCGGTTTTAATAAAGCACAATGCTTGTAGAAATAAATTAAACTGTGTTGTGGCCGGAGTCTCCACCACTCTCAACAGGCTACCCAGCTCTGAAACTATAATGGTTGGGTCTTGCCTGGTATGATGGGAAACATCTGCTGATAAAAGGGTGAGAAGATGAAATTTCACCAATTTTTCTTGTTTCTCTGAACACTTAGTGCTGCTTCCACTATTCTGGTGGCATCGCCAATCCCCTAGACAAAGTTTTCAGGGAACATAGAGAACAGCAAGGGAAGAAGAAAATTAAGGAAGAAAATAGAAGAGCACTGGAAATTAAAAAGTTTCCTTTCACAAGAAATGGTTCATTTGTTTTCAGGAGGCTACTGTTGATGAGAAATAAATTAAAACATTTGATAGTAAATCATATATTTTTGTACATATAATTGAAGGAAGCACTGATGGAAGAATATGCCATAGCAGCCCAAGTATGGAAACTGAGTACTTGTGACCTGTGTGAAATTGCAAGAAACAGTGTACTACAAAGCGGCTTGTCACACAAGGTAAATTTACTTTGCTCTGTTTACAATATTGATTCACCGTTGCCACTGTAATGTTTGAAACAGAAAAGATGACATGAATTTACAGATGGGGCATTGTGTGTGAGGGAGGGAGTAAAAATGTCCCATACAAAGAGCACAGTCATGATTGCCATGTTGACTTTTTTCATAGTTCCTACAGATGCAGTTGTCTACATAGAGGCTTAGCTTGTTCTTGATTTTTATCAGACTTGTCTAATTTACTGCTTTTCAGATCTGTCAGACCATTCAGAATTCCCATCTAGCTTCATCAAAGGCTATCTGGAAATTTTGAGAGTCTCAGTCCAATACATTTGAAAGCATAGTCGGGGAAGGTAGAGTTTCACTGATCTGTAGTTAATTATCTAGTGTACAGTGGCAGAATGAAATTATGCCAGTGAGAGAGCAAAGGAAATCAGGGTCTCTTAAGAAACCTGCTGCATGAAGTTGAAAGCCATCTTTGCATGTTAATCAAATTGGTAGCAATTCAGAGGACAGGAAAATTTCTCTCTCTCTCCCTCCCTCTCCTTTTTACAAAATCCAAGCAGTTTTTCAAACGGCATCTTTTCTCTGTTTCTCTAGGAAAAACAGAAATGTATAGGCCTAAACTACTGTGCTGAAGGGCCAGAAGGAAATGACATTAGAAAGACAAATGTTGCACAGATTCGAATGGCTTACAGATATGAGACTTTATGCAATGAACTGAGTTTTCTCTCTGATGCAATGAAGACAGAAGAGATTACAGCACTGTCAAAATAGCCACAAGCAACCAGTCTAAACATAAGACAGAATGTGAGCTTTCGCAGAACAGAAAGTCTTCTGATCATCAGAATTCCCATGTTACATCAGAATTGCTGCAAAACCAGTTTCTGCAAATGCTTATCTTAAATAGGACTGCTGTAGATGCCAAGATGCAGGCTTCTAGCTATGTTGTTTATGCATTTTAAAGGTACATTTTAACTAGTCATTATAGGTTTGCATCTCAAGATACACAACGTTCTGCTTTGAAAAAAGGGACACAGGACAGTAGCTTTTGGTAGCACACATGGACCAGTTGTCTCTCAATTTTTCTCATATTGGATTGATGGCACTTTAAACTTCTGTTTAGATTTCAGATGTCTGATTGTATACAGTACTGTAGTGTCGGTTAGTTAACAAAGACCGTCCTGAATTTAGAAACTAAAATCTAATATAACCAAAGATCAGCACATTGTTCCTACCGTAGATGTTTAGTGGACATACAAATATTTGGCTTTTCCAGATGGTCTTTTAATTGAATAGTGATTTGATATGGTAACTTCCTGAGGCATTCGGGTATAAGCCAGACACCTGAAAAATGCAAATCAGCTGTTGTTATATCCACTAGGATTTGCTATAGTGGAGCTTTTTCAACAAAAAGCTGTACATATCCATATCAGCATTCCACTTTATTCATCGTTATGAGATTTATCCCACACCTTGGTTTTTCCGATATAGAAGATTAAAGAACTTTCTTATTGATGTACCAGGAGGCATATTTACTTGAAATATTCATACACATTAGAATACCAACATTGGCTAAATTCATGCTTTTTATTAAACTAAGATTTATTTTAAACATTGTTTGTTGAACAAGCCACAATGACTTTGACATACAGTGCTAAGTTTTAAAGTATGATTTACACTCACATCAGAAAGATTCATTAATCATGTTAACCAAAATGAAACCAATCATAATAAGTATAATGTGAGGTGTGAATGAAGCTGATGTAACACAAGGCTGACATATGCATAGACTGAAATCGCATTTGTAGTTTGTATGAAATGCACTAAATATGAGATATTTGATAGCTTAATATGCCATTGTAGTGTAAGGAGTAGATTTTGTCACTACTTCATTACTATGATGTAAAAGTGTGGAAACTTAAATTTAATGATTTATCAACTGCTGTAGGTAGTGTTAAAGTTTTTATACGGAGTTTATTTTGAATATGCAAACTTGAAAATGAACTATCAGAGATAGTTCTGGAAAGCAGTTATATTTAATTACTGTTGATGGTAGTAGTTATATAACACCTTTTAGTCATTTGAAATAAAACGACAATTCTGAAAAGAGGAGATAGAAAGTAAAATTTGTCCTAATCCTGAATTCTGAATTTCTTAGGAAAAAAAGGGGTAACAATTTTCTCTCCCTCTACTTATGCTTCTTTTAATTTAAGTATCACTATATTCTGGGAGGGCTGAAAACTGTACATGTTTTAGGACAAATATATAATTGTGGTTGGGAAGATGTTTCAATTTCTTAAGTGCAAAGTTATTTTTGTTTTTTTCTATCCAGAAGAATGACTAGCCTATCCAGGTTTACTTCACATCCGTCCAAATTCAGATCTCTTAATCCAATAAATGCACTTTGTTCACAGAGGCAGGAGCTCAGGAACTTTCCCACAAAATAATTATAATTAAAAAGGCAGCTGCTGTATTTGGAACTTAGCATTCTATTCTGGAATATTGTGGCAGATGAATAGATACTATCAGCTTTGACCAAAGATAACCATGACAAATTTATCTTTGCTGGCTAATAACAATTTTGAAACTTGACCTTACATACAGCCTAGGTTAAAAATGCCTGACAGTTAATCTAATTATTTAATTTCACTTGCGGAAATGATCTATTTTGGTACTAGAAAATATTCATTATGTACTTAAAGATTGCAAATGAAAGTTTTAGTTTTCTTCAATATCTGAGTTTTCCTTTTATGTGAGCTATTATGCACATTAAATTGAAAATCTTTTTTAACTTTATTGTTATTAATTGCAATCACTTGGTTACTTTTTTTCCTTCTCACAAATCAGCTGGACTTGGTGGATCAGAGAGCAGACTTTTCAAAAGGAAATCTTGGATTGCATATTGTTTTAGTTTTAGAAGTTTTTCAAAAAAAAAATTAAAAGCAGTTCTATTGAAAAACAGTTTAAAGCACACTCACTATGGTGAAGTATTATGCAGCTACTGTAATGCTTGTACAACAGGAATGGCTAGTACTAATCATACAACAATCCTGTATTTTCAGTATACTAAGCCCTACAACTGGCAAAATTTTGAGTATCTGCTCTGGGCATGGACAGTTGCTTTGGAAGCCGTTTGAACTGTCTTCATTTGTTTGCCTGCACAGCTAATTCAAATAAAACAGGTTCTGTGTATGTGCATATATGTAATGACAGCTAAGAGCAATTATGAACAAAAGTGGAAAAGACATGACTGCTTTAATAAGTTGAGGTGATATGCTCAGTAGGAGTTCCTGCATATTTGGAAATAACTTTTCTGAAGTATTTGCAAATTCTAGTGAGCACTAAGTAATTTTAACATCAAAATCAGATATGGTTTCTATCATTCTTATTGAGATGTATTAATGAGCCTTAAAGTAAATTTTACTGAATTTGCAAGGGTTTAAAATTGCACTATTATTGCAGGTCTTTGAAATATTTTGGTAAGCTACTGTATATTGCATAATTATGGTACCTTCTTTCTTGAACTATCACTGAAGGCCAGTTATTTTCTTGAAGGGAATTACCTATTTATTATTCTTTTTGATGGCTTGGACTTTATGGGTAAAAGTTTAGCTGTCAATTTTGTTTGCTTGCATTAATTATGTTATATAATTAAAATAATTCTTTCTACATGGAAACTTGGATGCTAGAAGGCTAACATGAACTGATTAGCATTCAAAGAAATCTTTACTAGTTTAAGAGGAATTATGGAAATTATGTACAGCTTGAACAAGAAAAATGGTTTGAGTTACATATGTATAGTATGTATTTTGCTGTGTAAAATATTCAGAAATATGTATAGCATGAAGAAACTTAATAAATGGAAATGCTAAACACACTAAATATATTCAGTGATGTTTGTCCTATTCTATAACTCTAAATGAAGTCAATTTTGGCTGACTATTACGGTAATACCTATTACTGCATTACAAGTAATGAAACATTAACCTACAAATTCTTTGTAGGACAACGATAAAACAAAAAACAACAACATAGCTGTCAGGAATGCAGTGTGAATAGTATTTTTCTGGTTAGCCATGTAGTTAACTGCTGCTTTCCTCTCAGCTTTCAGAATAACAGAGTTGGAAGGGACCTTGGAGGTCTTCTAGTCCAACCCTCATGCTCAGGCATAAAATTCCATACCAGTGATGGCTGACCTTTTAGACACCGAGTGCCCAGACGAGTCATGACTAATGAGTCACGGCTCATGCCATCATTGTCTAGCACTACTATTTTTTCATAGCATGCGCATGGCCCTGTGATGTCGGTTATTTGCAGACCGCATTCTGCAAGCAAATACCTCCCACCGACCGGTACGCTCCCACAGAGAGGGCCTCCGCAGGGTGCCGTCGGCCAGACAATGTCAGCTGGCGACCCCCAGGGGGAAAGCCTTCTCTGCGGCGGCTCCCACCCTCTGGAATGACCTTCCCCCCCAGAGATTCGCACTATCTCAGACCTCCGTGCTTTCCGCCGTGCCATAAAAACCTACCTCTTTACCCAGGCCGGTTTAGCCTAATCACACCCTTTTCCTGCTCAATTATGTTAGTAATTTTAATTGTAATATTTTTAGAGTTGGTTCAAATTTGTTTTAATATTTCGGTTTTTTAAATTCATCCACAATTATTATGTTACTTTTAAATTTCCTCTTAAAATGTGTTTGTTTGTTTTAACTGTTTTCTAAATGGCTGTACACCGCCCTGGGTCCCTTTGGGGAGAAGGGCGGTATAAAAATATAAATAAATAAAAATAAATGTTGTCACCCAGCACCGCTCTCTCAGCATACGCATGGCCCTGTGACATCATTGTTTGGTGTTGCTACTCCTTTCTGACCATGCTCAGCTCTGGGGCGATGCTGGGGCAACTTGGCTCGCGTGCCAGCAGAAAGTGCTCTTCATGCCCATTGTGGCACGTGTTCCATAGATTCGCCATCACTGTCCTATACTATTTCAGACAAACGATTGTCCAGTCTCTTAAAAACTACTCATGGTGGAGCCTTCATAACTTCTGGAGGCAAGTTGTTCCACTGATTAATTGTTCTGTCAGGACATTTCTCCTTAGTTCTAGGTTGCTTCTCTCCTTGATTAGTTTCCACCCATTGCTTCTTGTCCTGCCTTCAGGTGCTTTGGAGAATAGGTTGATTCCCTCTTCTTTGTGGCAGCCCCTCAAATATTGGAACACTGCTACCATGTCACCCCTGGTCCTTCTTTTCACTAGACAAACTCAATTCCTGCAACTGTTCTTCATATGCTTTAGCCTCCAGCCCCCCTAATCATTTTTGTTGCTCTTTTCTGCACTTTTTCCCAGAGTCTGTTGAACTCAAACCATCAAGAGCCCTGCAGTTTACACCCATCTTGCTTTCTCATTCCTGCTAGACTTAATAAGGTGCCAAATTCTTAAAAAGCTCCTCTCCCAAACTTGTCACTTCTTTTCCTAGCCCTACCCAACTAGCCAAACTGCCTTTTTATGTCTTTGCTTGCCGACTGTCAGATGAGAGAACTGCATGTCAGTCTGATGTGTGTTCTAGTCGAGTATTGTATTTATTAGTAAACCAGTGACTGCCGATAAATATTAAAACAAAAAATATAAGGAAGCTTATTCTCTTTGTTTCTTTAGGCTTGTTTCTTCTCTCTTACTTTTTATAGTTTTGTTGGAGTTTCTTTTCATTTTTTTCTCTTTAACTTTAAGTATGGTTTTGTTTAAAGATGGTTTTGTTAATTGCGTATGTTAAGAATGTTAAATAAAAAGTGTATGTAAAAACCCTGATGCATAATTTTGTAGAATCGAGCAGATCACCCTGTCAATTTAGTGTTTGCTATGAAAGCTAAAATAGGAAGAGAATTTTAAGAGGGTATCCTTGCTGTTTGATCCTTTGTAGATAGAAATTCGGTCTGTTCCAAAATAATACAGTCCGTGACCTACTATACAAACAGAGAATTGAGAAAATGTCAAAAAAAAGTAACCACAATGACCTCTTGGTTATCTAAAGAGTACACATTCCTTGCTTAATAATATGCATTATTAGTGAGAGAAGTATTTTCAAGCAGACTGGGATTGAATATATTTTGAACACCCAGGTTTTTCTCGTGGCCAATGTTTTTATAAATATTAAACAATCTCTTTCTCAGGGCAAAAAGTGACCTAAAAATTATGTAGTTTTCCAAGCTGAATACTAGCCCCCCAAAATGTGTTATAATTAAAAAGAAAACTTATAAACTTTGGAGTGAACAAATATAACTGGGTTAATTCCAGATTATAGCAGGGTTATTTAATTTTGCTGGAAAATCCTTGGTGCAGAATTAGTATAGAAAAGGATGCAAAACATATTTAGGAATAGGTGAGAATACATCAACATCCTTCTCTTCTGTCCATCAGAAATAAAAATAAATCCTATTCAGTTCAATATTTTGTCTTCTCTCTCAGGAAAATGAGTGCAGGAATGCAGCCTTAAACATATTCCGTCTTCTTAAGAGATTTACAAACTAATTGGGGTGACTGACTTTTGGGACCAAACGGAAATCTTAATCTTACCTACTGCTACAGAAAAAATATGTTGAATTTAGGGCACCACAATATCTTCTCATGATCCTTCTTCTCTTCATATCATCTTCTCCCAGGAGATGAAAAGTGATGCTATAAACCTTTTAAAGTTTTCTGGAAAAAAATGAATATAAAATTATTCTGAGTTTCAGTGGACAGTTTTGGGTTGTCTCCTGTTTGCCATACCACAAAGGGACTTTACTATTTTTTAAAGGACAAGGCGTATACTGTCAGATCATTGTCAAGGAAACTGAGCCATCTTTAGTTCCAATGTGGAATACCTTCTTTTGCTGATACATAACTCCCCATATGAACAATTTAGGTTGTCTTGAGGGTGATGTAATCAGAGACAGCTTAACTTTAATTGGCCCAGAAAATCTGCTGCAGAAATGCCATCTCCCAATCTGATTTGGGGTTTTGAATCTTTGTGACTATTTGGACTCTGGAGAAATTCTGAACCCTGGTCCTCAACACTGGCAAATTTAAGATCTCTGGATTTTATCTCCTCAGTTTGCTGGAGAATTTGGAGAGATGAATTGAAACCTGTATTGTCATAGTACAACATGTGTACAATGTGATGGATCCGAGCAGAAGAACAAGGCAGGATTACCGGTGAGTAACACAAGGATTTATTTAACACACTCCAACTAGAACAAACTCTCCGCACAGAGGTTATCAGAAGCGCTGTTTAAATAACAGCTTTTAAACACATTAACCAATGAGTGCAGTCCAGTCAGTCGCCGGGCTGTCTCGAACCAACAGCGGGGAAACAGTAACTTAATTAACAACATCTGGTGCCGGTTTCCCGGGTCCGGATCCAGCACAATGAGATTGGCTGAGCCTCCCTTCGTTAATCTCCCCGCCAACACATGCAAACAACTCACAATGAAGAAAAAAACAAAGAATCCATAACCTGATGATCCTACTAACCAACACCCAGTCCTATTTCACCAAGTGAACCCACACCAGACCCCCAAGTCAACCACACCATATTGTTATAATATTATTATTCATTCAGGAGTCTGACAGCTCATGGATAAAAACTGTTCTTCAGCCTGTTTGTGCGGCTGGCTTATACTTCTATATCTCCTGCTCAATGGTAAGAGAGTAAAGAAGGGCTGACCAGGATGTGAGTCATCCCTGTGGATTATCCTCACTCTTCTCAGGCAACGGGCCCTAGCGATGTCATCCAGTGGTCTCAGGGGACAGCCCAAAATGTTTTTTGCTGTGCTCACCACCCTCTGTAAAGTCTTTCTGTCCATGGCTGTCAAGCCAGCATACCATACCGTAATGAAATAAGTGAGGACACTTTTTATTGTGAACCAATAAAAGGAGGTCATCAATTGTTGTTCCTCTTTATTTTTTCCCCTCAAGACCCTAAGGAAGTGGAGTCTCCGTTGGGCCTTTCTGGCCACCTGGGTCATGTTGATTTTCCAGGTGAAGTTCACACATCTTAAAGTTGCCATGCTTGACAAAGACTGTTCTGGACACTTGTTCTTTTTACGATGGAATATTGAACTTCCAGGAAACTGATAGATCTGTCAGCCAGAAATTCTGCCATTTTATGTCTGTGAACCTTGTGTCTGTGTGAGGGGGAGATTGTAAAGTAGGGTATGTGTGTGATGCACACCCACATAGCTACACCAAAATTGGAATGGAAGGTGGGAGAGAGAGGAGATTCTATACCTGACCAAAAATAGTTTGAGGGAAATCTGATGGAAGTTAAGGTACAACACAATACTGAAAGCTCTCTAGCTGGACCTTCTCTGCTTTCTAATTCCAATCAGCAATTCCAATCACCCAGAGAAACATTTTCTTGAAGGGAAGGAGAAAGATTGCTCCTTCTATGTCTCAGACTTAGTTTTGCAGTGATCTCCTAGATCAATGATGGCTTACCTTTTATGTAACAAATGCCCAGATGGGTCACAACTAATGAGTTGCGGCTTGTGATGTCATTGCCTGGTGCCGCTACTCTCTTTCTGAGTATGTGCAGTGCCCTGTGATGTCATCACCCGATGCTGCTGCTCTCTTTCTGAGCATGCTCAGCTCTGGGGCAATGCTGGGGCGACTTGGCTCGCATGCCATCAGAGAAGGCTCTGTGTGCCTGCTGTGGCACACGTGCCATAGGTCTGCCATCACTGTCCTAGATGCACTGCATTTGGTGAAGGCAGCAATGCTTTCCAGCTATGACACGGTAACTGTTTGGATGGTGGAATTTATATTGGTATCATGGCTGCCTCCTATTAATTCCTAGGAAAGAAAACCCTTGACTCCATATAATTAGAGAAACGCTACTTTTACTAAGAAAGAACTGAATGCAGTGAGTCAGACAAGGTCTGAAGCAAACACACACAAAAAAGACAAATTGATAATCACTCTAGAACAAACCCCTCACCCAGCAGTCAGGCCGACAGGGTCCAATCGTTGTCCGTTAAGAAGTTTTGGGAACATCTCTGGTCCAGGTGCTCTGTGCCACCTCTGTGCATACCATTCCCAGGACGGTTGGCCTTGAAGCTCTTAAACAACCCTCTCTGGGTCTCTCTGCCTTCCATGAGCCCAATCCTCCCCATCGGTTCTCAGCATTTCACTCTCTCACCACCTGCACACTTCCCCTCCCAGATGCCCATTGCTCCCTCCCTCCCCATTTCCATGGCAGCAGGCAGCAAGCTTGTAGTAAAGCAATAACAGCCAGGCTGACATTTGGTATCTTTCACACACACACACACACACACACACACACACACACACACACACACACACCTCGACTCAAAGAAGGAATGTAAGGACTATAAGGTAGCACTTTTAAGATTGAGATTTCCCCTTTGAAAGAATTCTTTTTTCACTCCTCTTTCTGGCTCCTGAGCTTCAGGTTCCACCTGGGCATTGCAACCTTGCTGACGTTCCTCAGGACATTGTCCATTTCTCCCGTTCAATAGGGAATCAGCAGATGCGCAAAGCACTAGTCCATTGATCTATACCGTAGCATGATGGTTGAACCCATCAATTATGGTTTGATCAACAAAACCTGATAGAGAAGTCAAGTCTTAGTATGCAAGCCAACGTAATACAAACTCCAGCCTAAACTTTACTAGAGGAGCCTTCAACAGGGGCAACAAAGACACAGGATCCAAGCCAAGAAAAACACACAATATTCTGTAACTATAAATACAGATAGAGAAAATTACTTTTCCACTTAGTGCATATCTGCAGTTAATGTGTGCTAATACATCCTCCTTACCTCTTTATTACCTGACAGCAGGATTCTAAATGTATAATGCAGTAGACTGTTATCTGTCTCCATTAATAATTTAAAATAAATTCTCTTCTAATTTTATGTAGCACAGAATTCAGCCTGTATCAACCCCATTCCCTTTCTTCATTCTGAGCAAATTCTACTGGGAAAGTCAAGCTTTTATTTGCTTTTAAAAGGCATGGTTTGCCCCCACTGGCATTATGAAGTAAATCCGCCTAGTGTGCTCCTAAATACAGGCAAGAAATTGGAATGAAAGATTCAAATTATTCATCCTTTGATTCAGAAAAATTTTTTTGCTTGAAAACCTTCACCGAACACATCAGCAGATGTACCGTGTAATGCAATGTGAAACTTGCTATTGTGCTTTCAGAGAGATGGGAGAAGGGAATATACAATATGTGTGTATATATATATATATATATACACCAGACTTCTTGCTAGCAAAGACATCAGCCTGAAGATGGCGAGTGGGACCTCGCCAAAACATCGCCAAGATATTCTCTATCCTACAGGTATGTAGGTCTAGGTGTGTTTGGGTCTTTCCATTTGTAGAATTGAGAGTATCCTGGTGACGTTTCGATGAGGTCTCACTCGCCATCTTCAGGCTGGTGCTTTTAGCATGAAGCCAAAAGCACCAGCCTGAAGATGACTATCTTAGACTACATGACACAGTATTACATAAAACTGTTTCAGGAGAGCTGACTTATATATTGATTGACTG
>JANHFO010001097.1:80466-90511 GCA_032468095.1 Pareas carinatus | reverse complement strand
AGAGATAAGAGATAAGAGATAAGAGATAAGAGATAAGAGATAAGAGATAAGAGATAAGAGATAAGAGATAAGAGATATCCAAGAGCTATCTTGAGAAAGAGCATGTTTGTGGTAGGTGATTCCTGCTGAGAGGAAATGAAGTAGATTCATATTGCCTGACAAGTATTCCTTTTGATATACAGGCAGATAAATGATATAATAACAAAAGAACTTGAAAGAACATGAAAGATAATCGTTTCTTTTTCTTCTAATCTAATTAGACTTTATTTGGAACAATGTGTCTAGTTACAGGTACTATAGTTCAAAAAAGACAGTGACATATTAGAGTGCATTCAAAGGAAGGCCACCAAGATAGTGAGGATTCCAAAAATAAAGTCTCATTAAGGAAGATTAAAATACTTGGGTATGTTCTAGCTACAGAAATGTAACTAAACTAAATATAGTTCTGTAGTTTTAACTATGTAAATGAAAAATAACAGAGCAACAGAGTTGGAAGGGACCTTGGAGGTATTTTAGCCCAAACCCCTACTCAGGCAGGAAACCCTATACCATTTTAGACAAATGAACATCCAATCTCTTCTTAAAAACTAACAGCAGTCTTCAGATATCTGTAAAAGTAGGTTTGAATAGATGACTCTCAATATCTTTTCCAACTCCAGAATTCTAAGAAATGCCAATTTTATTGTTTTTATTATTTTATACTCTTTTAATTGAGATATATCTGAGCATCCAGAGTCATTGATTGAGCTATACAAATTGAATAAATACGATAAATAAACATCTGGCTGACTGTGTGACCAATCCTAACGATAACATCAAATCTTAAGAACAAATGCATACAAACCTAGAATTGGAAAGACAAGAAATGCTGCCTCTTCAAATAAATTGAAGAAAAAAATAGACCACCTAGTTAGCTCCTGCAAGAAGGTTGCACAGACTGATTATATACAATGGCATGCCAAAGTAGCAACAATGATACACTTTGATGTCTACAAGAAATACCATTGGCCTTCAAGGAAGAACTGGTTGGACCACAAAATAGACTAATAGAAAAAGAAGAAGCTAAAGTGCTCTGGGACTTTAGAATTCAAATAGTCAAGCACTTATCACATAACACCCCAGAATTAACAGCTGTTAATAAGGAAAACAAATCTGGATAGTGGACATGGCAGTACCTGGAAACAGTAGAATAAAAGAGAAAGAACTGGAGAAAATTATAAAATATGAAGACCTGCAAATATAAGCAAAATGACTATAACAAAAGAAAGCAAAGATAGTACCCATAGTAATTGATGCCTTGGGTACAAACCCAAAACATCTGGAGTACTAAAAATCACCATCAGTCAATTACAAGAGGCAGTTTTATTTGGAACAGCTTACACCCTACCAACTTACTTTTAACATCATTAAAAAATAACATCTGTCTATTTCAGGTCAGCAGGAAGGACTTGACAGGGGGATAACAATGTCAAATCCAATCTTAACATCTGACCATGTTAAGCAATCAAGGAAATAAACCATGTTCACCTGAAGTTTCCCCACTCCTTATGTAGCATAAATGAGCTGGTACAAAGGAGACATAAACTTGGCTTTCTGAAGTATACCATCCAAACCCAGATTTTGAAAAATGCATCACTTTTTCTTAATTAATCTACACTAGTCTCTTAAAGACAGATATAGTACAAAGTTTCTTCAAGATGTTCTGATATGTGAAAAATGAAGAGCAATACTATAGGGAAAGGACTGACTTCTAGTCCAAATGACATTTGGATGGCAGAAGGCAGAGACGAATCCTAGATTCACGAATTTCAACAATACACTAAATTAAAACTTCTTTATATATGTAACACAACAATACAACACAGGGGCAAAAAATATTGTCCAAAATATTGTCCAAAAATATTTTGGAAAATCATATCTGTATGTATATGCAAGGAACTTGAAAGTTGTTCTACCTACATCAATATATCATTGTCTATTCTCCAAGATATCCTTTCAGTAGTATCCTGAATCACAATTTCTACACCATTCTAAATTCTAGAAACCCTAGAATTTCTAGATGAATGAATTATTTATGCTATGAAATATTGAATTAAATAAAATTCCATGTAAATATTTATTTTCAGAATTTCGTTCTGAAATTAAAATATTAATGGCATAAATGCATATTAATTGTGACTGTATTATAATTTAGTTCTAGGATCCTTTCTACACAAATCCCAGTTTTTATGGCATCTGTTGTCTATTGGGATTTAAGATATTTTTAGTTGTCTTCCTGGAAAAAAAACAGTTTCAGGAAACATTTAAAATATAATAATTAAAAACATTCATTCCTAGGAGACATGCATTGTAATTTTATGCTTGGGAAATTGCTCTCATTGGCAGTGCCATGAAGTTGACTCTTTAAATATAAATGTTTACAAAAACACACTAAATGTAGACTGAATAAAAAAATCATAATCTTAATATAAGCAGAATTACAGAAAAGAAAGAAGTATTGTATATTTGTGGTAAGGTGGTATCTGATAAAAGTTGTGTAAGGATAAAGTGGAAGGTTTTTTTGTTTCCTGGTGAAAAGGCACAATATAAATTAAATAGGTAACAGACTTGAATTGAGATAAGTTTCTCATGTTGTAAATCTTATAAAAATGGACAAAAGCTAAGCCAGATTTAAAGAATTGCCCATAGCTTCCAGCGAAATTGTGTAATAAGCTAACAGGGAGAGCTAATAGAAATTTGCCAGGTGATTTGCCAGGTAATTTCAGGAGAGAGGCAGTGGTATTAGGGGGACAGGACAGTGAGGGGAATGTCACAAGAGCAAAGATGGCAGCTGTGGCATCGCAAATGGAAGCCCTCCTCTTTCCATATGTATCACATGTTTGATACATATGGAATTTGATACAGGTGAAGGTTGCATATGGTGTGAGAACCATCATCTTGCTTTTTTTGACCTCGTCTTCATGAATGCTGCTACAGATAAGCTGTGTTTTGCAAGGCTGTATGCTCAGTTTAGAGCAGTGTTTCTCAACCTTGACAACTTGAAAATGTGTGCAAGCTGGCTGAGGAATCCTGGGAGTTGAAGTCCATACATCTTCAAGCTGCCAAGGCTGAGAAACACTGGATTAGAAGAATAAAAACATCTCTTGAATATCTTCTGACCGCATGAATTATGTCCTGAGTGCTGCTTATTGTCTACTGTTTTCAAGTTGATTTACAAGAGGTCTGTAAGACAGCTAGGTTTCAAAGAACAAGCCAGTGAATAGGGGAAAGCTGATGTGAGTTTGCCAGAGGAGATTATGGGAGAGTCTTTACTTTTTTTTTTAATTAACAGGAATCTGCAAGTGTGGCCTGCAATTCTTGTAAAATGTTTGTCTTCTCACCTAAAAGCAACCTCTAAAATAGAGGTCGCCAATCCATGGTCCGTGGATCACTGGTGGTCCATGGGGAAATATATGTGATCTGTGGGCCGAGCACATTCAATAAGATACCCCTGTCCCTACCCCTGCCCCACCTACACTATATTAAGTGTAGGTGTAAGCAGTGGCAGCGGTTTTTTATTCTTGTGGATCCACCGTGGCGGGCGGAGCAATTTCAGCATTGCCGTGGGTGAGCAAGCAGTGGCATGACAGTGGGTGAGCGGCAGCGGCAGCAGGCGAACAGCGGCAATTCTGTGTATGTGTGTGTCTGTCTGTCTGTCTGTCTGTCTGTCTGTCTGTCTGTCTGTCTGTCTGTCTCTCTCTCTCTCTCTCTCTCTCTCTCTCTCTCTCCCCCTCTCCCTGTGTCTCTCTCTCTATTTTGCAGGAACAAATATCACACTAAAAATGTTTAATACCTAAATAAGCTTCAATTGTTTTGTAATAATTAAACTAACTTAATAATTTTGCTACAATTAAACAGCCTTTAAAGATTTTGTTATAATTAAATAAGCTTTTTATTTTTCTTATTTTAAACAGGTGTCTTTTATATTAATAAAATGGAAGTTCTCTGATCATTATTTTACAAATGTATGTATCTTTTAAAAAAAATTCATATTAGTGGTCCATAGGTTTTAAAATTATGAATATAGTGGTCCCTGAGGTCCAAAAGGTTGGCTGACCATATCTCTAAAACATATTTTTCAGCAATGCATAGCTACAATTCAGCTGATAAGAAAAGGTAAGGATTTATTAGTTGAAAGAAAAAAGGCTCTACAGCAGAAACTGAGGTGGAAATAACTCTTTTAAGTAAGTCAAATAGAGAAGCAAGCCCTGTGAAACTGAATAACAAAAAAAAACCACAGAAGATATTGTGGGTCACTGGAACACAAAAACAGTTTTCAGGATCCTGCATATAAGGTTTCACATAAAGATAAACTGATATTGCAGAATGGAAGACAGGACAATCGAGAAACAGAAAAGTTGTGGTAGTTGGTGACAGCAGGATTCAAAGTTGCATTTGTGTACTGTCTGCAAGGAACAGGAATAGGACAGAACAATCCTCAAGATTTGACAAGTCCATTTACAATTATCCCTTCCTGCTAATAGTACTGCATAGAAAAGCATCAGCTATTCACCACAGATTTTTTAAATCTTGGAAGGCAGATTCTGAATGAATGTTATAAAAAAATTCCTAACAATAAGAAACAATGGAGCATTCCTCAGTGGAATCAAATTCTTCATTGGATGTGTCCGCATACATTCATTGGATGTGTGCTACATACCCATCTATCTAGAATGCTTTAATCTAGATTTCTGCGCTGAGCAGGGAATGGAACTTAATGTTATAAATGGCCCCTTTAATCTTTATGATTCATTGGATTGGAGTATAAGGCACAACAAGACCTCATTAACTGGGTAATACCATTATTGTACAAAGGTGCTTGCCAGAAATTGAAAGAACAATCTCCTCAAACTGAATTCAGTAGCAGTACTTTAGCAATACAACCCTTTGGTGGATACGCATCACGAGGGTTAGTTCTCAAACATCAGAAAAACAACAACCTGATATTAAAACTGTTACCAAAACAGACAGAAACTGCACCTCTATCTGAAAAGAGAGGGCTGTCTAGCCTATTCTGTAGCTAGCTGAGAGCAAGAGACACAACAATTTGAACACTGATTTTACCATAAATAGGAATCAGGTTTGCCACACACCCATCATTGGAATTCTTTTGCAATGGATAATTAGCTTTTCTACAATAAATCTGCTCATTAGAAATTCATGATTCTTGTACGTCTGTTATTAATTCCAGTCCACCTTAGGAGAATCCTAATAACTGTATCTTTACAAAACCATACCCTTCACAACAGCATGCACCAAGAAAATGCTACAACATGTCGGATAGTAAAATACTCAACTTGCAATAATAAAATGAGGCCTTAGAAGCTTGGCAGAATTTTAATTAACTCTTTAAACTTGTGCCAAGTGAACAAAAGCATAGAGGTTACTGAATCCATTTAGGAAGAACATGCCGTAATTGGGCAAAAGGGCACCCAACAAGAACAATTTCTTCCTCAAAGCTACTCTCAGAGGGATAGACTTAAGGTCCAGTTAAGAACACTGACTGAACTGAGTTCCACTTACACATTATAGAAAAAAAACAAGTATTTTATACCTAGCTCAAAATGTAATGAAAAACCAATGAAAGAGGAAAAAGAAGGAATAATGTGCTCCTATCTTGTCCAGACAGAATTCTTGCTGCCATGTTCTGCAATAGCTCATGTATGATCTCTAGTATTCTATATGGAGTCCATATGAAGGTTACAAGGGCATGATTAATGAAGCCAGGATATCAACTATCAGATCAGAGAATAGCAATCTGGCAAAAAGCATACTGTACCTCAGGGGCTCAATGACAAAGATCAATCTAGGTGCATCCTCAGTATTGTTTATTGGGTCAGACAAAGGACAACACGAGGCAGATGAACAGTAACCACTTTATTGTTGCATTGGAACACCTGAGCTTGAACTGAAACTGCCACGCTATGTTCTCCCATTTAAGTCTCCCACCTGAATTCAACCTGACCAATCGGTGGTCAGGCATTTCCTGCAGTTGGGATTGGGCATGTCTGCACTCTCTCGTGTGCTATCCTTGCATGCACGCACATGCAACACTGAGTATCTGGTTCTTCTGGGGGAAAAGGGTAACCACATAGTTAAATTCCATTGATCTGAACTAAGAAGTTACCCACTAACAAAACTTCAATCTTGTTGGAATAGTACTTCTGTTGGTTAGTTCTTATCCACTTTACTAGCATGGCAACTTATTAGGCTAGCAACTCATAAAGGTGCTCTTCCAAAAGACAACTGGACTTTGTTGTCTTTTCCCTTGAAAATGTTTCACTTCTCATCCAAGAAACTTCTTCAGTTGCCTTTAGGAAAAGTTCAATTACCCTTAGGAAAAGCACCTTTGAGACAACCATGACCTGGATGATTGAGAATCTCTGTAGACATCTAGCAAGTTATAATTATAGCAGATTTCAAAGAGAAGAAGAAAATGGCGGCTATGAACATATGATATTGCACACCAAAAATCCAAATGGTGCCATTACGTAGTTACAGATAAATGTTAAATTGCATTAGGGATGAAGATGAAACCCTGTGGGATCTGTAGAGAAGATTGTCTAGCACCACGTTACATCAGTATGAGGTAGATCCATCCCAACCCAGCTTAGAGTCAGTGATGTTGAATGTGTACTAGCAACTCACAGGTTCTACTTCATTCTTTCATTCATGGAAGCTCATCAGTTAACTTTGGGCCTCTCTCTATTAGCTGAAATTATCTTTGTTAAGTTTGTTATTGTAGTAAAAAAAGAAGATGGAAGATGTTCATGATAGATGTTTAAATCTAACAAATAAAATTCAGGGGCTACTTAAAAAGATAAATAACTGGTGATGTTGAAAACTGCTCAAAAATAGATGAGGCAGGACAATGCAAATATTATTTTACAAGGTCATTAAGACTATTTCACTAGAAAACTAGACCTAATCCCTAATGGAAATACTGCCAAAAATGAGGTTTCTTTAGAAAATACACAGCTTTCTACTGTTGCTTTCACCTTTTAAAATTAAGGATAGTTTTGAATGACATTTAAAGGGTTCCTTCTCCATTAAGTAAACTGAAATCATATTGAATATTAGATAGTAATTGTTTGTAAATTTCAACATTGCTATTTTAAAATGTGAGGAAAAAGTAAAGCTAGAGAAAGCAAATGTAATTAATTTTACTATAATACTTATCAAGAATTTTAAGCAAAGAAGTACATAGATTTTAAATAAATTTAAAATTCAGAACATGCTACTTTGCATTGCTGTAATGAGCTAGAATTGCACTAGGGTAAAAACTGCTATTAGCTCATAAAATACAGGGAATAAAACATCTAGCCTTTAGACCAGAATAGCTTGTATAATTAAGAATTTTATAAATATATAAAACTGGTGCAGAACTATGAATATTGTAAATTAATTCAAAACAGAAAACCCGTGGCTTTCTACATTTTGTTGTTCCAATCTTATCTAATATAATATAAATAAGTTTTGCTTAGATGATTCATGTTTTGGAATTTCATTGCTTAAAATAGAGAAACAGAATATTAATCTTTACCCTAAAGCTCAAGTCTCAGAGTTAGATGCAAAGAATTTTCTTGAATTGCTGAATAGTTTAGCAAATACAATATCTAGGAAGTGATGTTCTAGGAGTTCTATTCCATAAAAGGAAAAAGTATTTAGAAATGCTTGGCTTTCAAACCCGTTGTGTCCTTGCAGCTCATTCAACCTCACTAGGAAAGTTGAACACAAATAATCAGTAAACTTACCCACTGAGTCACACCTAAGTATCTTGGCAGATGAAGGTGATTTACTCCATTTTCATGGCTAATTTGAGCTTTGACCTTAAAGAATCTACTTTACCATAACAAATAGAAAGAGGAAAATACAAGAATGCAAAGAGTTTTAAAATAATTGCAAATATATGTTGACAGTTTAATACTGTCTTAGGGCATGAGACATAAATCTCATAGTTTTATCTTCTTTTCCTCCGCCTGTGGCATAACCAGTTTTACACATATATTCTAAATATTCACTTAAGTATGTGTTTCCAGATCTATTCTCAAACTATTTAGAGGAGACAAAGAAGTCATGTGCCTTTTATTTTTCAAGTTGGTTCCCTTAATAAGGATTGTGATAGGACACAATTTAGCTAAAAAGGTGGAAAAATAGAACTGGAAAGTAGAGTTTGTGGATTTTGTTGAAGGTTTCCTTCATACTACACCGCCCTGAGTCCTTCAGGAGAAGGGCGGTATATAAATCTACATACATACATACATACATACATACATACATACATACATGCTCTAATGTAAGCATTCTACTAAAATAGTCTTCTGTATTATATATACATATATTAATTCTTTCCAATCCAATTGAATGTTAGAAAGAAATTATGTAAAGAGCTCTGCCCAACTATCTACTGAAAAGAAGGATGACACCTGAATTGAATAAAACTAAATTCGATATAATTGGGGAAGTCTAGAAAAAATACTGAAATTGAAAATGGACTGGGTCCAATTGGCAGCAGTCAAGAAAAAAATCCAGAACAAATTTCCATAGGTGAAAGCTTTAAGAACAGTAGATGAACAGCAGCCTCTCTCCCCTCCCTCCTGAAAAGGAAGGAGCTTATGAAACCTGGTCTGTGCTTCCCAGTGCACAAGTATGCACAAATGCATAGATATGTTGCACAAAGGGAAAGCAGAAGTAGTTGTACTTTATACACAGAAAGAAATGCATATGCTTCTTATGACCATTGCTGGTTCAGAGTTTGGAAAGAATTCTAGAAGCCACATTTGATATGCTTTCCTCATTCCAGATATTCTTCTAACTGAACTGATCCAGCTAACTGTGATAGACCACACCTGCAAATGGATTATAAGCTTTCTAACAGATAGGAAGCAGCAGGTGAAGCTAGGCAAAATAACATCAGATACCTGTACAATCAGCACAGGAGCACCCCTTCTTCCTTCCCCTCTCCACTTCTCTTCTTCCTATATACCAATGACTGCATCTCAAAGAATTCCTCTGTCAAAGTACTGAAATTTTAGATGATACAATAGTGATTGACCTCATTCCAGACAATGATGAATCTCCCTACAGGTGGAAAATTGAACAACTAGCCTCATGGTGTGGCCAGAACAATCTTGAACTGAACTCACTCAAAATTGTAGAAATGATAGTCGGTTTTAAGAGAAGCCCTTCTATTCTATCACCTCTCACAATACTAGACAATACAGTCTCAATAGTAGAGACCTTCAAGTTTCTAGGTTCTATAATTCTCAAGATCTAAAATCAAAAATGTCATCAAAAAACACAACAAAGAATGTTCTTTCTGAACCAACTTAGAAAGCTCAGATTGCCCAAGGAGCTGCAGGCACAGGTCTACAGAGGAATCATTGAGTCTGTAATCTGCACCTCAATAACGGTCTGGTTTGGCACTGCAACCAAACAAGATAAACACAGATTTCTATGGATAATTAGGACTGCAGAAAAAAAATTGCTACAACCCTACTCTCCATTGAAGACCTGTGCACTGAATGAAACAGAAAGAAGGCTGTGAAAATAATTATAGATCCCTCACATCCTGGACATAATCTGTTTCAACTTCTACCCTCCGGACATCACTATACTAGGACATTGCAAACCAAAACTACAAAGGCAGTTTCTTTCTCATGCCCTCACTCTGCTAAACAACTTCCACAATACTGTTAAACTACCAAGTAGGAATGTATCATAATTATAATCAGAATTTTTATTTTACCATATGTGTCAGGACACACAAGGAATTTGTCTTCAGTGAGCATGCTCAATATCTACATACATACATAACGATACAATAAAGATAGAGAATTTGAATATATAAGCATAATCATGATCATTTGTATATGTAGACATATATATATATATGTTTTCGTAGATTTTCACGGGTACAGGCATGTAGCTCTGGGGTTTTTTGGGTCTTTTCCCGTGTAGGAATCAGAGTATTCATGCAACGTTTCAGTGAGGTCTCACTCGCCAT
>JANHFO010001097.1:66373-78809 GCA_032468095.1 Pareas carinatus | reverse complement strand
GATAGATAGATGGATGGATGGATGGATGGATGGATGGATGGATGGATGGATGGATGGATGGATGGATGGATGGATGACGCAATTTGAATGTGAATAACTAATAAAAGTATTCAGTTCATTCAGAAAGGTGTAAAGGTTTTGAATGTAAATGAACAAATGGAAGTATTTGTCCTTATATCTAATTAGGTCAGCCTTCTCAGTAGACCAGACGAGGAAACATGATCAGATGACTCCATTCTACTTTACTCCAAGGCTACATTAACAGAATCTTGCAAAGTACAAATCTCTCAACATCTCTTTTTGTAGCCTAAAAAATTAGGAAGATTCCTTTCTGAGTTTTTTTCTCTGCTCATTATGCAGTTGTGGGCTGCACCCTCTCTTATCTGACTGTTCCCTAGGTAGTATCTCTCCCCCCAAAGTCATTCCGACATACCATCACAAATTGGCACTTCCAATATTCAAGCGGCTTTTAACTGTACATTTGCATTGCCAATTAAAATAGAAAAAGTGCACAAATATAAATACCCTTCTCGAAAAAGATAGGCTCTATTGATTGCTTTAAAAAAACATGATCAATTTACTGTGGTAATAGAATCTAAATATACATATTTTTATCTACTGTAACAGTCAACATTTGGTTGCATAATTAGTTACCATAGGAACTTTGCTAGGGTTACGTTCAATGTTCCACATTCACAACATACTTTAAGAGGAAGCAGAAAGATTGGAAAATATGATGCCTTTTTGCATTTGCCATGCTAGCTTACTTTGTTTTTCAAAAGTTCACTGGCTTACTTCTCTACATCAACTGCTCATTTCATCCTTGCTTTTCCCTTCTCCATTTCTTTTAAAATATTACTCATTGAGAAATTCTAGTAAGATTAATAACTCTTTTAAATTAAACAACTTTTAAGGGCATTATAACATTAGCATCTAATCAAACATTTATTGAAAAGCACTAATTTTACAAGACATTTGATAAAGACAATCCTTATGCAAAGAATATATTCACTTTACCTTGTATTGTTCTGCCCATATTCAGTTTTAGATGTATGTCTTTTGCTGTTTAAGAGATTTTCTTTGAATTCCCATCTTTGACACGAGAAGAACTGATTAGGAAACGTCCAACAACATCTCTTCTGAGTTGAAATGTACTCTAAATTCAGTGCATCTACGATTAACACATAATATCTGAAGATCAGAGACTAGGAGGCAACACTGTGTATTATGTAATTTGCAAATGCTTTTGCTGTAAAGCTTAAAGTTGCACTAACAAAAAAATTCCATTACAGCTTATTTTAAAAGTACATGTTAAATCCCATGTAATGCAATCTGACATACTGGATAAACAGCAAGCTGAAGCTTATTTAGAGAGGGAGAGTGAGGAAAGATTATTTTAAGGAATAACTAATTCTGAAAATAGGTTTATAGCTCATTTTAAAGGTTGGAAAAGTTGGCTTGTACTTTTGATCTGTGGATGGAGTGAGCCCCAATTCTGATCATAAGTCAAGGACCACCAGTAAAATATAAATTTCAGGGAACAAATTATACTTGTTAATAATATATATCATTCTAGCTATTATACCATTTTTAATTTAATATAAATTATGTACTTTTTCAACTGATTAAACCCACAAGTGATCCAGACAAATTATCTTGGCAGCTAACCACAAAATTACCTACATATTAGTTTGCAGCTAACCACAAAATTACCTACATATTAGTTTGCAGCTAACCACAAAATTACTTAAAATCCAATCAGAGCTTTGATTGAAGTCCATTGGCGAAGTATTCCCTTCTCCAAACTAGTTGCCCATCTAACTGATTTATCTGGATATTCTTTGGTACAGACAGCATCATCATTATCACATCTATTCCTAGTACTATCTATTAGTCTTCAAAGACTAATCTAATTTCTGTAGATTTTTTTTATTAACCCATGAATTAGCTGTAATTCAAGTATCAAGATCCTTTTATCCAATATCATTCTGAATACAGATTAGAAAAATGGATGTTTCCATTCTTTACTTGCTTTACCATCACCAGTCATGCTGCTCTCAATAGAGTCTTCTTGAAATATTGTACATCTCAACAGAAACAAGGTATTTACCCTTGTGCTAGGGGCAAGGTATATTAATAAAGGCATTTGATTATGTAACTCTGGAGTTGAATGATGGAAATATTCTGCACATTAGAAATAGTTCCTTCTCTCTTTGTGGAATATCATGCTTAAATCTTCTGTTTACAAGTGAAATCTCAAGAAAAAAATGGCTCTCAATTCAGTCGTCATTTATAGATTTTTAGATGTGAGGGTGCACATTAAAGATTACCACACTAGAAATCAATCACCACTATCATCCAAAGGGAGGTGGTGAATTTACCATCAAAAAAATTGGACATCAGAACAGAATACAACAAGCACAGATATCTGAAGAGGTTATTCATTGTATCGTTCCTTTCTTTTCAAGGCATATTAAAGTTCAACAATCTGTATCACAACGATTGTTCGAAGGATTAAAAAGAAGAAGCCTGGGCCCAACACGTGATCTCGTATCACAGGGATTCTTTATCTTAATCTTTATCTTTCACTTATAACCATTCATTTAGTGACTGTTTGAAGTTATAACACTACTGGAAAAAAGTGACTTAAGATGGTTTTTCACACTTACGATCATTGCAACATCATGTGATCAAAATTTGGAGGCTTGGCAATTAGTTCATATTTATGATGGTTGGAGTGTCCCAAGGCCATGTGATCATCTTCTGACATGCAAAGTCAATGGGAAAGCCAGATTCACTTAACCAACCGTGTTACTAATTTAACAATTGCCATGATGCGTTTAACAACTGTGGCAAGAAAGATCTTAAAATGGGGCAAAATTCACTCATCAACAGAAATTTTGGGATCAATTATAGCAGTAAGTCGAGGATTACCCATACAAGAAAGAGAGAGTGCATATACAAATACAAAAACAATGTACGTAATTGATAAAGGGAAAGACTATCATTTTGGGTCACAGCTTTGGATCATTAAATTTGGTAAATAATTCAAAGCCCTAGTATATATTAAATTAATCCTATTATTTTGCAAAAACTGACGTAAAAAATCAGAGGAAACAAAATTCACTCAAGGTGCACATTTAAATTTATAAATGAATGAATTTTAACTTGGATATTAATTTAAATATTAACATTAATTTCAGAAAAGAGTATGAATTTTACAGTGCAATGAAATGATGAGTAAACACAATGAATATGACAAAGTCTCAGACACTGTAAAACGGACATTCAATTCAACCTTCCCAAACTTGGACAATGTGTTCTGTTCAATCCCGTAACAAGCATAACTATTGCTGAGAATTCCCGTTACTGAAGTCCACATAGTAGAGACAGCAAGACTGGGGAAAGATTGAAGTCACTGATATTCTTGGTACCAAGCCATTGCATATAAAATTGGGGGGAATGGTAAGATCCTAATTAATTTGTACACTTTCATATAAAAATGGAAAACAAGAACCTATAAAAACTGAATTATGCAATTAAGTAGCCTTTCAAAGAAACACCAAGCATATGAATTACTACATTATACAGGATGTTGATGATGTTATCTATTCAATCGTGTCCAACTCTTGGTGATTGCATGGGTCAGGCCTCTCCATGTCTTCTGATCTTGCATTACGTCCTTGAGTTGTTCTACGCTCTGACTGGTGTCAGCTTTGATGGTGTCATTATACAAGATAGTTCATATATTAAGCTCAATAAGCAAAACCTATTTAATTCTCACCTGTATATTACGTACTGTTTAAAACTGCAGTTGTTCATACTTCTCAGTAATGTTGGAAGCTTGAAATCATCATTGCCAAGGGAAAATATGGCTCCAGAAGTCAAGGGAAGGGAAAACAAATCAGTAGCAGAAATACTGATTTTGAGTAAAATGGTACCTTCCTGTTTTAAAAAAAGGCAAAAGCCTATTAGAACACAACTCAATTTTAATCAAGTATCATCTTCTATAAGCTAGAATCATAGATGTATGTTAGCCCTTATCCATGACACATTTAAAGTAATTTTGATATCCTATATTGAAAACCTAATTTCCAGAAGAAGTCAAATTAATCTGTCAGAACCAAGCAGAAGTATTGACGGACTCAATGGGAGATTTAGGCTAAGAGCAGAGGCAGCATGGTGCAAGCTCCACACCTTTTCTATGTGTGTCACGATACTACATGTGTGCTTAAAATGACAGAGTTGTGATGCAATGCACATTTCTCTTTCTGATGATAGTGGAGAGTACATCTAAATGCTGTTGGAACCAGGTTTTGTGGCACCTTAAAAACTTGCAGCTTTTTTCTGGCTTAGGTTTTCCTTGATTAGAAGATACTTTCATGTTAGATGCAATGTTTCAGGGCATGCACATAAACACGTATACGTGTCTCCCTGTGCATAAGATAGAAAAACAATAAATCACTCTTCACCTAGATCAGGGGTCCTCAAACTCTTCAGTTCATTGATCCCTTCATGAAGTTTCAAATTGTTCCCTACTCTTCCAACATAACATGAAAATAATTTGGTAAATCCCATTTTAATTAATAATAACAACATCAACAACCTCTTTCATAGTCCCATTGATCCTTGGAAGTCAATACTGACCACTTAGGGAAACCTTGACCTAGATGAACTTGACTATTCTAGAAAAAGAAAGCTACTGTAAATAGAATTGGTTCCAATTACAGGGAGTCCTCTTTTTACAACCACAATTGAGCTCAAAATTTCTGTTGCTAAACAAGACAGTTGTTATGTGAGTTTTGCCTCATTTACAACCTTTCTTGCCACCATTGTTGAGTTAGTAACATGATTGTTAAGTGAATCTGGCTTCCCCATTGGCTTTTCTTGTCAGGAAAGTTGCAAAAAGTGATCACATGATCCTGGGACACCACGACTGTCATAAATACATGCCAGCTGCCAAGTATCTAAATTTTGCTCACATGACCATAGGTGTACTGCAATGATCTTAAGTGTAAAACAGGTCATAAGTCACCTTTTACATTACCATTGTAATGGTTGTAAGTTGAGCACTATCTGTAGTACTTGGTTGGGCAAAAGATCTGGGAAGCCCGGAGCTACAGGGTGAACTTGGAAGTTGAAAAAGATAGGAAAAGACCATTGCAAATTAGTTCTGTATCTTGCCAAGAGAATTGTATGGCTGACTTTATGTAAGCCACTAGGAACTGTGCTTGAATCAAAAGTAATTTTCCATTTCCTCTCAAGTTGTTTTTCCACAAGATGTCTACTTCAAAATTCAATGACTTACTAGTGAGTACACTACAATGCACCCTCCAGACTATTTCTGGAGATAATTCAGAAACTTCAGCTCATAGAAAATATCTGAAAATTGTCTACTGATGAAGTATAAAAAGCAAGATAGGTGAAAGCTATCATAGGTCTGGATGACCTGTACTCTATGGACAAATAAGACAGATCTCTTTAGATTTCACTGTCAAAATTCTCTGCCCCTGTTCCAACTGGCAACGTCATTTCATCAGCAATCTGCTTATGTCACTGAAGTTACTTCCTCCAAGTGACAGTGGTAGTAAATATCCTACTGTGAGGTCAAAATATGAGGAAAACAGAATAGAACCCAGCACCATAGAAAGTTGAGTGCAAGTACTCGACCACAAAAAGCAGGCAAAATTCGAAGCCTTGAAACTTTAAAGCTGCACTTTTTTCAAGCCAAACTAGTTGCTCAGGAGGAAACTACCTGTTAAAGCACTGTTAGAGACAACCAATAGCGATTTCAAAGGATAGGTCAAAGGAGACATAAAATGGAGTTTTGGAAGAGCATTCCCACAGACTTGTGACATCTGTAATAGAATATAATTAATAGGATACTTTATTTGGCCAAGTGTGATTAGACACACAAGGAATTTGTTTTTGGTACAGAAGCTCTTAGTGTACATTCAAAGCAACAGAGTATTAATAATCATAATAATGATATCAATAAGACAGGGTAGTAGAGAACACAAGAAGGATAATATTACTACAGACATACAACATGAGTGAATATACCTAGACATAAGATGGCACTATGCAGATTAGGTGTTCAGCAGAATGATGGCATGAGGGGGGGAATTGTCCCTGTGTCTAGTTTTAGCATATAATGGCCTATAACAGCATCATTGCTTCAGATGTTGAACCTACCGGGATGAATAGGATGATTCAAGATTTTTTTAAAAAACCCATTGTGGCTCTGTTTTAAAAATTTGGTTTATGGTTGCCAGAAAGAACCCCATCTTTCATTGCTGAGTTCAATTCTGAAACTCAGTTCTAAGTACTAGATAAAGAACATCTGAAAATGGACACAGTGAACTTCATTTTGTAACACGGGAAATTGACTTACTACCAAAGCTGCAATAACATGTTTAGGAAACACAACATATAGAAATATAGGGACACAAAAGATCTAAATGCTCCAAGTCCTAAGTATGTCAGTGAGTTTCTCCTCTCTTCTGTAAACATCCCTGGTATTGAAAAGCATCAGCAATAGCCAGTTAGAAATCCTGATACTAAAAAAACAAAGAACAAATTCAGGATATAGAACTGTTCATAATATTCCAGTTAGGCACTTTTTAGGGGGAAAGCCATAAATTCTATTACTATTGATTTATGATCGAGCAAAGCGATGTCATATCTTACATTTTTAAAAACATTTTTTCCCCGCTTGAAAACCAAGACTTTGCCAAAAAATACATTAATTTACACAGAAGGAATCACACACCAAACTTGAAACAATAATTTGAGAGATCTGGCTATATAAGAATATGCAATTTGGCTAGATGCCCATGGGTTCGGACACTAGAGAATACCATTGGGATTATAATGAAAATGTTAAAATAGTTATCCCACATTGCTTATTTATTTTTAGTACCATTAATTCTAGTTCACCCACAGGCTTGTTTACAAAAGGTTTGGGCTATTTGCATGACAAATTGCTTGATTCATTTTGTACCAACACAAAAGATTCACAAAGTATTCTAGTCACGATTCTTGTTCCTTCCCCTTAGTTTTTATAAAATCTAAACATGTGTTTGACAGACAAGAAAAACCAAAGTTCCTGACAGGGGGAAAGAACCTCAAAGAATATAAAATAAAAATATACTTTCTGGTACATTGGATCCTTCTATCGGTAGTCCTCAACTTACGATCACAATTGAGCCAAAAATTTATGTTGCTAGGTGAGATATTTGTTAAATGAGTTTTGCCCCATTTTACAACCTTTCTTGCCTCGGTTGTTAAGTGAATCACTGCAATTGTTAAGTTAGTAGCATGGCTGCTAACTGAATCTAGCTTCCTCATTGATTTTTGCTTGTCAGGTGGTCGCAAAAGGTAATCACATGACCCAGGACACCACAACTGTCATAAATATGAACCAATTTCCAAGATCTGAATGCTGATCACATGACTAGGGTAAAGCTGCAACGGTCATAAGCTTGAAAAATGATCATGAGTAACATTTTCAGTGCCATTGTAACTTCAAAATGATCACTAAATGAACTCCTGTAAGTCGAGAACTATCTGTACTTTGAAGAAAATGAATGTACAGGCAAAAAAGCCATTTAGTAACTCAGGAGAATAAATTTCTCATATTTCAGTTTAACTGTTTAAAGAAAGCTCTGACATTTACTTTTTGGACCTACTTGAATCTTCAAACCAACCATGATTCAGCACTTTTTTGGGCCGGAGGGGGGGGAGAAAGCCCTTATGTGGGAATGAGATTCCGCAGAAGCAGTGTTCTGCAAAAATGCCCCCCTGCCTCATCATCATAGGCATCTATCTGACAGTTAAATATTCCTCATGCACACAAAGTTTGGTCAGTTTCTATTTCAGCTGGACAATGTATTGTTCCACAGAAAAAGCCATGATTAATATGACAAAACAGTGACAGCCTTATCCCAAACACCAGTGGTAATCAGCATCGTTTACAGTTTGATGTGCTTAGTCCCTTCTTCAGCATTCCAGAAAGCTCTTCCGATTTGATGGAGTAGCTTTTGTGTGCATGGAAAGTCTAATGAAGTCTGACTCAATGATGTTTTTCCTAGGGTACCAAGTACCTTCATATAAAGATGCCCTTGAGTTAAATTTGACTCCAGGTAGCTCCTCAGACACAATCATAAAATTTTCTTGGCAATAGCATGGGTGACTTGCCAATGACTTCTTCCATTATGGTTTGCAAGTTTCTACTCCTCTAGGCTATAGCTTGGATGGTCCTAGAGATCTCCCAAACAAGAACTAGCCAAGTCTAATCTTAGACAAAATTCACTGGATGTTTGTTTGCACCTGCAGTTATCTTGATTTGTTTTTACATAGCTGAAGACCTAACCATATGTACCTTAGAAAACCTATTCCTTCCACATAATTCCTTATTGCTCAGGGCACTGAGGATAGTTTTTTGCTCTAGAAAAACAAGAATATTTTCTAGGCAGACTGAAAGCAAATGAATACTGATAAACACAGACAGAAACCCAATGACAAAATACTTTGCATTTGGCCCAATGCATTTCAAATAGATAACCATTTGTTCTCTAAATGGTAATTGTATATTGCTCAGTCTAATGATTGCACAAGTAGCAAGCAATGGAGCGAGAAAATCTGAGAGCAGTTTTCATTTTCAAACTACTTTTTGGAAACCTCTATGGGAACTAATGTATAAGAGGTTAGCAACTCTTTTTTGTAGCAAACTATCACAAAAGGACAGAAGGGAAGATGCTTGTGTTATGCTATCAGAGCCCCCAGCTTTGAGATCTCTGGTCACTTATACTGCTAGGGAACGACACAAATCTGTCACTGGTTCCAGTTTTCTCATAGGTTTGGCAAAAGCCCATTATAAATACTTAAGATGGAAATTGTATAACCATTGATGATTGTGGTCTTAGTCTATTTTATATTCTTATTATCCTGAAAATATCTGGAAATGATATATTTTCGTTGTTTCTTTATTTGTAGCTTGAAGACTCCAATACACGTTGCACTCCTAAGTTAAGCATAATTAAGTTCTAGTAACTTCAATGTGCTTTACTAATATTCACACTTTGGACTTAAATGCAACCTATGACATTTCATGCAAAATGTTTTGGGAGAATACCTCCTAATATGATGGATGGGGCTAGTCTCCTTGAAGCAATCAAGAGGCATGGCAATGAGCTGTTGTCAATTCTCACATTAGTTAAAGAATGCAATTGCCATAGTAACAGTGGAGGCATTTAAACAGAGCAACAGACTTTTTATAGCATCTTTTTGCTTGTCAAACCGGCCTGTGCTTTTATATTCAGGGCAGATGCAAGATGGCTTTTAAGGCAAATATGAATGAAAGAAATTAAAGAAGGTCTCCATTTTGCCAAAGATAGGGTATATGATTAGCAGACTCTTGAGGGCATTAAGAGTGTTTAGTGTGAACATTTACTTTATATATTTATCTATGCATTAAAAAAGAATCAGTAGTATTCAGTCCTAGAGAGAGAAACTATTAGAGAATTCTCATTGGCCCACAGTTTTTGCCAAAGTAGCATTTACGTGTATTTGTATAGTGTCCCCACTAATACCTTGTTTCCCCCAAAGTAAGACATCCTCCGAAAATAAGACCTACTTACAGTTTTGCCTCTCACTGAAATATAAGGCATCCCCCGAAAATAAGACCTCCTTGATAATAAGGCCCCGGACTTCTGGTTCTGGGCGGCCTCAGTGGAAAAATATGACATCCCCTGAAAAGAAAACCTAGCGCATCTTTGGGTGTAAAAATTAATATAAGACACGGGTACATATACATGCATATATATAAGTGACAGCAGTATCTGATTTATTAAGCTTTTCAAATTCATCTTACTGTTTCATCAAAGAATAACCTAAATGATAGATATAAGACATTAATGAACTATTGGTAACCTTAAGTCATACAAAAATAAGGACAACTGGCTAAATAGGAACAATATCAAATTGTGAAATGATTGCTTTAAAAATTGTCAGATTTAGATGCTTATTTAAACTTCCATTGAGGTAATAAATAATAAAACTTACCTGTAAATACATTTATTAAACTCACCATTATTTTATATACTTGTTTTATTTCTTGCATTTTCATATTTGCAGTCCTTAGCTTTAATATGCTACAGGTGTGTTAACTTTTTTTGCTGATTATATATAGAATATGTCCAGCAAGGGAACAACACCTATTTAACCTAGCTTTACTGTATCATGAAAAGCTAAGAGCGATTCCCCATGTTAGTATTTGAATCGGAAACTCAAAGAAAATATAAAGGTTAAACTGCAATTAGACACTTTAGAAAATCTCGAAGGATAATAGTGGCAGGTTAGTTCTACATTAGTACCAAGAAAATGTATTCATAAAGTCAGTAGATTCAAATCAAAGGAAACTATTATCGGATGTTGTAATATTGTATGATCGCATTTTTTCTTGAGTTTCTTAGATTTTTTTGTATCACCAACATATTTTGTGTATCAGCTCTACATATTAGTAGGTTGCAAATACTCCTATAGCTTTTTCTTTCTACAAAATGCTTGCTTTGTAAATAAGCATTTTAATACATTTTATATTTTTGTGTAGCTTGCATTAATTTACTTATTTTCTTTCCTAGTATAAATTTGATATATGGGGAGTGAGGTGTGCATTGTTAGTTTTTAGTCAATTGGTTTTCCACACATTTAATTTTTCAGTTTTAATCCAGTATCCTACTATCCATTCCTAATCAATAGCAAAAAATCAAGGCTAGTCTTTATGGTCTTGTTAGTAATGCAGTGTCAGCAATGGAGACAGAGAAAGTTATTTATCCATTATAAAATTAACTGGAATTGTAACCCTGAAGCTGTGTTGTTGATTATAAGGCGGGCAGTTGTATTCTGATGATTACAGAATTCAGTACAACAAATTATATTGTGGCAGAAAGAAATAACTCAGCTTGAAAGTCAACTATGTTACTACAATGAAGTAAACTGTTTTTCCTATTCCTTGAAGAAGATTTCAAAGTAAGACTCAAGAAAATACCTAAGAATATTAGCTCAGAATTTCTGAAAGTTTATATAAGAGTATAAAATAGCTCAATAGAAAATTAGATCCCTGACACATAAAATTGTCTATGAAAGATTTTTCTCAAAAGAACTGTAAGGAAAAAGAGGAAAGCAGCATAATTTCCATGACTTGATTCCTTAAATTTATAAAGAGCCATTTTTAAATTTTCAATTCTGCCATATTGTATAGCTACTTGCAAGCCATCCAAAACCTCTCTGAAAAGTCAGAAGTCCCTCTTAAATATGTGAGGTGGAGTGTTGCAAGAGATTTGAAACATCTCACATTGACCAATTCTCTGAATGTTGGTTCTCTTCCAATTTTTACCCCATCTTGAAAAACTTACTAAAAAGGTTAATATGAACACAGTTAGCTGAAGGAAAGAGAAGAAGATATAATTTTGGGGCGGGGAATGAAATTAAGATTCAAATCCATGATTGTTTTTACTTTTCCCAGACTATTTATCTTCATTATTATGGGGAAAATGTATGTTGCAACAAATGAAATGTCAGTCTCCAAGCAAATTCTATGTAACAATGTCACATGTAGCTCCTTTACATAAACTTACATTAAGGATTTTCAGATAAAACTGATAGGCATTATCTCTATAGATCTGAAACCTTTTTTTTAAAAAAAGAACTTTGTTGTCTTGATTTCTTTGACAGCAGTTCTGGATATTACTACTTTCTTATTTTATACCATTCCTTTTAGTAGAGTTTTGATAAGTTTACAAAAATGTAAAATGCTCTTAAATAAAATCATCACAAGAAGAGAATGCTTAAAGATAATACATACAAAAATTAAAGGTTGTTTTATGTACTGTACAGGAAAGCAAAATATTAATTCTAGTTGGCTCTTTAAAATGTCTGAGTAATCAGGGCTGTCTGTAATTAGTGATGTGCAAGTATTCTTATACAAAGCAGAAGTGAGATTTGGGCATGCTCACTGAACTTGTCAGCCTCTCCTTAAAGAAACTGTCTTTTCCTTGACTCACAGTGCAGCTGCAAGGTCTCAGAAAAAGCATGTTTGAGTTAAGGAGGTGTTGACAGGTGCAAGAAAATTGTATCCTGATTCTGCTTCCAGATCTGTCACTCAAAGAGAGTAGCTGCACATCTCTTCTATGAAGGCAGAAAAAAGTACAAAAAATGGCAACGTTTTTCTGCGTGGCATCCAAATAGTTTTACATCCCTATCTTCAATTATTCTTTTAAAGAAGGCAGCATAGAGACTAGGTGAATATCCCTTAGGAGGGAGTTCCATAATTGCCTCCTCAAGAATAGTCCAGTCTTGAGATCACTTCCGGTTCTGAAGGCAACAGGACGTGAGAGAGCGAGCTCTGCCTCTCATGCCTGAAACCCGCCTCTTG
>JANHFO010001097.1:54772-65152 GCA_032468095.1 Pareas carinatus | reverse complement strand
CCCCATTGTTCTTCTTTACCTTAAACAAGCAAACCAATTTTAAACTTCTATATATTTTACATAGTCATATTTTTACAATATCCTCAATTTCTCTGTTTTCTGTTCATTTAATCTCTTATCCCGTCCTCCCAGTCCAATTTAATCATCTTAAATATTTTAAATCTTATACGTCATCTTATATATACAACAAATTTTCATTTTTCTATTAAACCTATTTCAAACATAAAATGTCTTAAACATTAACTATATTCTTCTTTTATATTCAATCCTCTTGAACCATTTTGACCATCACAATAAAATAAGAAATTGTCTTATTTTGCATTGTCTAGAATTCCGCATATATAACCAGGGTACATACTGTGCTCAAAATAAATGAGTACATCCCAACAGATTTGACAGAAAATGTTACATTTCTTTTCAGAATCAACATTCTCTATGGGAATGCTATACTACAAAATACTCCCACAAATGCAGGCCATTGATTGCAAGCAAGATCTGTTAATTTGCACACACACAAAAGTATTTTTCCTAACAAATTCATTCAAGACCATGTTGTAAAAATTAATACACCCCGATGAAAGTTGTAGAAGGAAAGCTGCTTAACAAAGAACTCAACTAGAAGTGAGTCTAATGATTCATTAAGCAAGTGTCCAGCAGACAGTTGATTATAAAAGAGCGTTCCTTAACAAAGAAAACCTTTTCCCATTTCATGCTGTCTACACTGGCACCGTGTGGAAGAGAAATGTCACAAGACCTGGGAAAGAAAATAATTTCTTTACACAAGAAAGGTGAAGGCTACAAGAAGATCAGCAAAGCTTTACTTATCAGTCAGAATACCGTAGCAAAAGTGATACAAAAATTTAAGAAAGATGGAATTGCAACTTTCTCACAGAGACATCCAGGTCGTCCACGGAAGTTAACACCTCAACAGGAACATCTTCTGAAAGAAGGGTTGAAGAAAATCATCATGCAAGTTCACTGCAGTTAACTAAAGAAGTAGAAACCCAAACTGAGATGACTGTTTCCCATGACACAATATGGCGGACATTGCAGAGGAATGGCTTGCATGGATGTCATCCACGAAGGAAGCCTCTCCTAAAGCCCTTGCACAAAAAAGCTTACCTAGAATTTGTCAAGGCCCATGCTGAAAAAGAAGAAGACTAATGGGACATTGCTCTAGAGTGATCAGACCAAGATAAATGTTTTGGGAACTGATGGCTTCAAAACTATGGTGTTGCAAAGGTGATAAGTACAAAGAAAAATGCATGGGTGCCTACAGTGAAACGTGGTGGTGACAGTGTCCTTCTGTGGAGCTGCATGAGTGCTGCTGGTGTCGGGGAACTGCATTTTGTTGATGGTATCATGAATTCACAGATGTACTGCTCTATATTGAAAGAGAAGATGCTACTATCACTCCGTGCCCTTGGTCGTTCTGCACTTTTACAACATGGCAATGATCCAAAACACACATCTAAGGCACTGTTACATAGGTCTCTCGTTATTGAAATTGTCCATCAATAATGCTGCATTGAGGTGTCAATACTATGAGAAATAGATCTATATTTGAGGGAATGATGAAATTATCATGCAGTGTTCCTTTCTGTCTCATAATTTTATATCCTAGAAACTATATTCTATTCTAATATACACACAAAAAAAGTTTTGAGAATGTTTAAAAATGAAAAATTGTTTTACTTTTAAAACTAATTAAATGGATCAAATAGCATAATCATATTAAGTTTTAGGATTGTAGAAAAATAACTTTTTCTGTTTGCTCCAACAAATGAGCTCTAATTACAGTCTAGAAGTATTTTTGATGAAGCCATTTTTATGTACTAATACAAACTGTCAAATTACATAGAGTTCTACATGTAGCAGAATTGAAAAACAGCTCTAATAAAAGTAAGAAATATTACTCAGTTTCCAAAAGTTGCCTCTAACCAGCTAGTCTTCAAAAAGTGTTGGAAACTATAGCCAGAAGCCATTCTGTTTTCCTTTCTTTCCTTCTTTCTCAATTTTCTGTTCTTAAAGTAGATTGTTACTGTAAATAAATTTTTCTAATTAGTATTTTATTTCTTCAGCTCTAACTGCTGCAGCAGGAAGAGGCAAATTGGATGTTTGTCGTCTGCTTCTAGAGCAAGGAGCAGCTGTAGCCCAGCCCAACCGACGAGGGATTGTTCCTTTATTCAGTGCCGTTAGGCAAGGCCATTGGCAGGTAACAGAATAAGAGGGAGGGAAAAACTGTTCCCTACTGTACTGTAATACAGCTGTACTGCTATAATAACATCTATACCCTGTAAACCTTTGGGACCACATTTGTTATTTTCATCAACCAGAGTATGTGAGCCTGTTTTTAGTAAAAGTAGCATGTGAAAACTGCAGGGATTTGTCCAGTTAGTATCCAAGAATTATATATGATTGAAAGGAAGGGGGAAATACAAGGAAATTTTTAATATGTTGGAATACCCTGGAAACCTTGAAGCCATTTTCAATAAATTTGACATTCATTGCTAAAGGATTTTTTTTAAGGCAGAGTTAAATGCATTCCATTATCCATCCATTCATTCATTTCAAGGTAATAGGGTCTGTCTTCTTATTTGTTATTTGCTTACCACATTGCCATCTTTATTGAGCAACTAGAATATCTCTCTTCCTTTTTAAAAACATTTTAGAGAGAAACATTTTAGATAAGTAAAAGAGAAAAAACCTCAGATAATGTGAATTGAAAAGGACATGAGTAAACAGAATATAGAACATCTTTGTAGACCTCTAGTATATCATTAATTATGAATATTTGAATATATTATAATGCTTTAGGAAACTAAGGCTCTAAGCGTGAATGAATCACCAAATAAACCTGTAAACTATAATAGCCTGAGTCTGAAAATCTGTTCTGATTTAAATATTCCATTAAATTGAAATATAGGCCATGTACATTGAAAAATTCAAATTTTAGATATGATACAAATCCATATATTGCACTGTAGTCCTGGAGTGCTTTCTAGTTTGTATTAAATTCCATAACAGGTTTATTTTTAAGGTGTAAAGTTATTTTAGAGGTAAAAGTATAATCCTGCAACTTAGTAAATTATTCTTCTAAAGAAAGAATCAGACAATTTTCCAATAAGAAACATGTAATACCTCTGAAACAGTTAACATATACAGAGCTAATTCAATTCACGTAGAGGGAATATATGATTTAGTAAAATTTACTAAGAATATCACAGGTTGAACTGAAAATTCAATATTTACACATTTATATTCTACCTTTATATTACTTTACAAAATACCCAAGTTTTTTGCCACAAAATATGAAAAAAATATTTGATTTGCTCATTACATTTTCAATTATTTAAAAAAATGATTTTTCCATTAAAGCAACCAAAACTGAAGTGATATATAAATGATAAAACAACTCATTTTTCTTTATTATTTAGAGTAATCATCTTATATTAAAATTTCCATTATTGCATCTTTGTTACTACATTCAGATTCTGCATCCATTTAATCATGCAGTCTTTTATTTGTTTGGATTGTGAGTCTTACCACCAATAATTTATGAATCAAGCCTAATTCATGTTCAAAATGATATATTATGAGGTTTTTTTAATTAAGTCAAGTATCTCAATATTCCCCCTTGTTTCTATAATGGTCTTAGTGCTGTTTCTGAAACCAACCAGGTAAACTAGATTATTCTAAAACAAGCTTTCAAAAGACTTCATCATTCTCCTATTGATAATTCAATCTTACAATCTAATGAATTATTAACTTTGCATTGAAGAAATGTTTTAGTATTTGCTTCTTCGTTGAAGTAGGCATTTAGGAACAACTTGAGAAGTTTGAGGAAATCTGGACACTCTTTTCTTTTATTTTTCACAGACATTCATGATCTTCTACATATTGTTTATTTCTGTTTACCCAAATATCTTTAAGTTGCTTCAGACCACATGGAAATCTTGCCTCTTCTTTAGAGGTAGCCAGTTTCTATATATTCAGTTATGAAATCCATTTAAAGCAACTAGCATATTTAAAATTGAAAGCTGCTAATCCACCTCGCTTTTTTAATTTTGTAAAGTCCAAAATATAATCCTTGTCTATTGATCATTATGTGTAGTCCTCAGGCAATCCTGGCAGTTGCAGTTGTTATCATAACTCAGGACTGCACATATTAAGAGAGGACCTCACGTTACAATAATGTGGGGATGTATTGGGTTATATATTGATTCTAATTGCTTCAAATCATTTAGTAATATGTCTGCTTGTTTTTCTGTGGTTCTTTTTCTTTCTGAAGCCAGACAGATAAACAAATCTATCAAAAATATCTAACTAGCAGCCTGTAATGAATTATCAGAACTTAATTGATTTGAAAGAAGTTCCTGATATCAATTTTAACATCCTTAGTAGTTCATTAAATCTCTTACCTGTTTGATCTGGAGGTTCCTTGATTTAGTCTTACAATTATTGGATTTTGATCTATATATCGTTCATAGTATAGTATAAGGAAATCATTACTTTTCCAGATTTGGTCTAAAAATGCCTTATAATACATTTTTTCTTGTTCATCTTTGATTTGTTTTTCTAGTGTCTACAGTAAATATAACTGATAGTGTTAAAGATACTGTCACAGAAGATAAACTGTTCCAACTAAAGCTGCCTTTTTAAATTGACTGGTGGTGATTTTTGCCCCCAGTGCTGATGGTGTTCAAGTGATGCTGCAGATGTTTTGAGATTGCACCCAGGGGGACTATTTTTTGTTGCGTTTTTTATTTTTTATTTTTCAATATTTTGATGTTTTGTATTTTAATCTTTTTCAATAAATCTTGTTAAAGAGAAAATAGAATAGAATAGAATGTAGAATAGAACAGAACAGATTATTGGCCAAGTGTGATAAGACACACAAGGAATTTGTCTCCGCTGCATAAGCTGACAGTGTATATACCCTGTTTTCCCGAAAGTAGGACATCCTCCGAAAATAAGACCTACTTACAGTTTTGCCTCTCCCTGAAAAATAAGACCTCCCCGATAATAAGGCCTCGAACCTCTGGTTCTGAGCAGCCTAGGTGAAAAAATAAGACACCCCCTGAAAATAAGACCTAGCACATCTTTGGGTGCAAAAATTAATATAAGACAGCGTCTTATTTTCGGGGAAACACAGTAACAAGTCACGTCTGCAATGGAGGTCTAGTCCCAGATTGGAAAGTACTGAAAGAAGGGTACTTTGCATTTGTTGAGACTTGTCTATACTGATTGTTGCTTCATAGTTTAGAGCTGAGCATTGGTTCTGAGCTGGCAAAAGATTATAAAAGAAAATTCTAGCTCTTATTCAGCCTACATGGCTTTATCAAGACCCATATAGGAAAAGCTGCCACACCAATAAACACAACAGGATTTAGAATATAGAATCAGGTGTGAACATAGCTTCTGACGTAAATATCACCTGACATTTTAATGAGTTGTTCAGATTTTAATTAACAACACGGGTTTCATGCAATTGAAGTTTTTCCCACGATTGATTTTTGAGTTGGTCTACTAGATATGAATTTGAGCATTCAAATAGTGACGTGCAAATGCAATTATTTTTTACTATACCATTGCAGCATATAATGAATTACAGATTTATGAAGAACTATGTTTTCATTTTTATTGTCTATGGCATTTACAAGGCACAGATGATCAGGCTAAAATTATCACATTTTGGATTAATTGTCCAAAAATCTAGCTCTCTGGAGAAGGTTCTAGTGCTGGGGGAAATGGAAGAAAAGAAAAGACAGCCAGTAGCAAGATGGCTGGTCTCAGTTATAGTGATGACGGGTACATCTTTGGAAGACCTAAAAGATGAAGTTAGGAACAGATTGTCACAAAGAATATCTGTGTGGCTTCTAAGAGTTGACACTATAGTAACAGCACATAATCGATAGGAATTTTCAATGTGAAAACAGTGGAGATGGAAGAGCCAAATGTTAAGTAATGGACCATTATATACAATTGTTATTTCTGCAGTATAAAGAAGTAGCCTTCATTATAGCATATCCCATGTTTCTGTACATTTTGCTTACTGTGTCTTCTACTGTGCTTTACTCTGAAAATACTATGCTATTTTCTTTTATTATATACTTACCTAAACAGAAAGAAAATGTTTTCTCTCACAGCAAAGTGCATGATTAAGATGACTCAATAGTTACTGTATGAATTCTTTAAAACATGTTGTTTATAAATTAAATCCAAATTTTAATTTCGTCTCATCATACAATGTAATGGTGTAAACTGATAGTATCAATAATTTGTACCCATAAATCTATTTATTTCAATTCAGTCCTTCATATTATGTGTGTGTGTGTGGGGGGGTAGGTGTTAGCACAGACTTCCCTGAAATTTCAGTTTGGGTTTTGTTTTTTGTTTTTTTAAGTTGTGTGTATTAGCTTCCTGGGCAGAACAAGACAGTGTTGTTCTGTCAACAATCTGAACCTCTTTATCTCACCCCCAAAGGTTTTTTTTAAGAGATTAGTATGAAACAAAGGCCTTGGAAGATATAAAAACCAGGTACCATTTAAAGAGGGAAATAAGATCTAATAAAGGTCAAAACCCAAATAAGGTCAAAATAAATAAGGGTTTAAGACATCATCTTAATAAAAAATCAGTGAGTGCTGGGTTATCAGGGCAACTGAATTAATTTTACATCATGATTTAGAGGGGACAGATGGGTTAATTTGAGGTATCTCTCACCCTATGAGACATTTTTCAGTCCTGAGCTCTTCCACAAAATGCTAGTTTATATCTATATTAAGTCATCACTTATACCTCCTTAAAAATAAGTTACAAAGCAAATATTCCCATTTAAAATGCATTAAGGTAGCTTTCTAAAGGTCTTGTTAAAATTCACAAGTTAATATACAATAGTTTTCCTGCATAGAAATGTGCAGTTTCAAAGTTTGCTTATTCATCATTCTAGAACAGTGATGGCGAACCTACGGCATATGTGCCACAGCAGGCACACAGAGCCCTCTCTGCTGACATGTGAGCCAAGTCACCCCAGCATCACCCCAGAGCTGAGCATGCTCAGAAAGAGAGTAGTGGCACCAGTTGATGACATCACAAGCCGTGACTCATTAACCACGACTCAACTGGGCACTCAGTGTCTAAAAAGTTAGCCATCACTGTTCTAGAACATCACACCTGAACTCCTACACTTTAATATAAATATAAGCATTACCAACTATTTGCCATAGCTGATTATAGCACTTGCTGTAAATGCTAAGACTATTCTCTGTTTTCCTAAATGATTTAAAACTTGTTTCAGTATCATCCAGCCATTGAGACATGAAAGCAAAATGATACCCTGGTGGTCTTCCAGAAGTAATGTGCAATGAAGGCAACCAAGTCCTTTAAGAAAATCTTTAGCCTCCTAATCCTATTGTACTCTGCATTCTGTCTCACTCATTCACATACATAACAGAAGGGGCAGTTGAAATGTGAGCATTAAAGTGTGAAATTTTCTGCTTTCATTTTTTGGTTTAGAAAATGATGTCAAACATATCAAAAGTATTCAGGAACAGTTCGGGCCTGACTCTCAAAGACCAGATGCAGAGTATTGGATATTCTTTATGGAAGCTATTTTCTGATCCTTAGAGATTACAACTAACTCAAACTCTTGAATACGCACAAAAAAGCCCCCACCAAATATAGCATGCATTCCAACAGAGCAGTAAATTGAGGGAGAAATGCACATAAGAAATTAAGAACACCAGAAAGCCCAGATATGGAATCTTAACATATTCTTAAAGAAGACCAGTCAGAAAGAACAGAAATAATGTACTTCCATTGGAAATAGCACAACGCTGTTGAACATATTTGCTGTAAAATGCTGTAATGCCATACAAAACACATAATTTTTCGCATCAAGCTATAGTTATTGAAAAGGGCTAGGTTATCAACCTTATTACAAATATGTAATAAATACTTCCAGAAGTTAGAAATTTTGACAAATTTTAATAAAAGATTTACAATGGAATACTTTTAAACCAGCCCAGGTTTGCTTGCATAAATATATTATTCACATAATCTTAAACTTTCAGTTCATGGTAGCCAACAAAAACTGAACAGAAGTATCAGAATACTTAGCATGCAAACTTTAAAACAGTTGTTTATAAACAAATGTTAATTACCTGCAAAGCAACTGCAATGCAATCCTACACTAAGATTTTTTTTAAAGTTATTGTCTTTTTGAAAAACAAATAGGAACCATCATTTGAAAGTCACAGTTTTGGGGACATCTTCTGAAAAGACAGGTTCCAAAGTCAAGTAGATACTCAATCAAAGCAGGAAATTTGACTATATACTCTAGTAAGTGAGCATGTAGCATAGAAGCCCATACAGTTGCACGTTAGTGCAGTAGTGCTCATTTTAGACTCATTTATAAATAGTAGCTAATCATCTCAATTGTTTAACATAGAAGAGCTGTACTTAACAATTAAGGTAAAAGCACAATTTACTGATAAAATTAATTGGTTTAAACATCTGCTGACATTTCTTGAGCATGGTTTTAGATGTACTTTCAAAATAGCACGGGAGAAGGAAGTGAGCTAAGTACTTTACCAAGACACTGCTGCTTAGGAAATGAAATCCAAGACAATCAATAAGAATTCAGTAAAGCATAACAATGAGGTACTGTACCTTTAAGGTAGAAAAAGGTTCCTTGGCTGAAGAAAGTGCTTTACCCTTGGATTGCAGTGATCACTTACCTAAAACTGAGATATTCCTAGTTATCCCCATTCAGCCAAGCTTCTCTCTCTCTCTCTCTCTTTATCTCACTCTCTCTCCTATTCACTCTGGGAGCTTTTACCATTTAAGGTCAACGCGTAACATCTGGCTCCCTTAACAAAGCTAAAGCACTTGCTAGATTTAGCCAAGCTTCTAACATTAAAAAACGGATTTTAAGAAACTATTCAGAAAGCCAAGTGAATGGTTCCCCCTATTTTAGCAGGAATGCTGAAAAAAAAACAGAAGCAGATTCCTATTAGCATTCTTTCACAGTTTATAACACGAGGACATTACTCATTTCTGAATAACTAAATTTAAAATGGGCACATAGGAAACAGATGAAATCTCAAGATTGTGTTAACTCTTAACACAGGTGTATGTATTAGTAAAGGCACTTTTCTGGGATCTTCTTTTCACATTACTCGTAAACAAAGCTTTCAACAACATATTAAGTACACCTACACATTTGGGAAAATTCTATGACCCAGTTCCAGATTAAGACTATATTATCCTATTAAAAAAATATAAACTAAAAATTCATATGCAAGAGGATGCTATTTACATCTATTTGCACCTTACATAATAAGAGGAGGGTCAAGCAGCAGTTTATTTTTATACCGTAAACCTCACCAAGCGCAAACCAGATTTTAAAATTGCCTGTAGCAATAAACTCCTACTTTTTATGCCCTTAGACAGAATAGTAAGTGAAATCTTCCATTATTTATCATATCACAGTATTAAAGATGGAATTAGTACATCAGCTCTGTTACTATGCCTGGTTTTTCTTACTTTTAAGCAAATGGAATAAATATCAAATCGATCTATTTAATGAAGAACAAAAAAGAACTATAACATTTATGATAGGACTGTACTATCTGAAGATGCATATCTTTCCACCATTAACGCTACCTAATTTGCCTGTGTGGCCTTTACCCCCATGACTGTCTCCGGAGATTCTCAGTCATCCAGGGCAGAGTGTCAGCTGCTGTGAGCATTTGCCATACCTGGAGGGAGGGGGCTGAGTGTGATGTAACATGTGGAGTGGGACTGGCCTTTCCTGGAGGAGGACAGGAGTGCGGCCTTGGACACTCAACTGATTGGGGACCTTGACAGATGGCTGATGGAAGCCAGGCATGTGCCATTGGAGGCACCTGAAGGATGCTGGACCCAGCTACACCTGAATGACTCGTTTAATGCCACCACAGCATTGATTGGCTGGTGCACTTTTGGGGGGCGAGCTCATCTCTTCCCTTCTGTAACCCCATGCTGAATGTATTCAGAGCTTGCCTAGACACGCTGCACTCAACCACCCAGTAAAAGTACCTTTTCTCCAACTCACATTGGAGTAAACTGTTGTTCTCTCCTGAGAGATGGGGGCCAGCCTTACAGAGAGGTTTTCAACCTGTGGTCCATGGACCCCTTGGCGTCCATGTCAAGTTGACAGGGGGTCTGCAGACAGGTGAAGAAAAATTTGTTAGATCTGAGGTGCCTTGGGTTCGTTCACGGAAAGGAGAAGCGGAGAAGCCTCAGTGAATCCAAACAAACATTTATTAACAAAGTAACAGAGAGAAAGAAGCCAGCGAGGGCTGGAAAAATACAGGGATTTTTATAACACGTTTTGGC
>JANHFO010001092.1:208569-221060 GCA_032468095.1 Pareas carinatus | reverse complement strand
GGAGGGAGTCGGAGGGGGGGAAAGGGGGGAATTGGAGGTGTACAGATAACTTGAAAAATTAACATAGAACTTTAACAACTATTTACAGAATCATGGGGTAGGAGGAAAGGGAATGGGAAGAGGGGGAGGGAGTAGGGAAGCAAGGGGAATTGGCCGCCTGCCATCTCTCTTGATCCTAGGATCCGTCATCAAAATAGCTTAACTCAAAAAATGTCTCAGTTACCTTCATAGAACCTGCCCAGCTGAAATTAAAGATGAAGAAACTAACTGTATTGGTCACTGTCACCTAAAGTAAGAACTTATTTCTGTGGTCATTTTGATATTACATACTACCTTGCAAAACATTTGTAATGATGTTTCTAAGAACCACCATATTTACCCTTAAATAAACTTCTACTCTCAGTTCTTTTTCAAAATAGTTCTGTAGTATCATGAAAAACAATTACATTAGTCAGAATTATTTGAAATTTTAGAAGGCATTTCTATATTATGTCCCTCATTGAAAGAAGTTTCACAACCTTGGCAGGATTGGAGACTGATCTGATTTATGTCTGCTGTAATATGTGAAACCTACCTCCTTCCTTCCTTCCTTTTCTGTATTATCCCATTGGATGGAGATACTGTATTATCTATCTTAGTGCTTCAGAACACTAAGAAGACAAAATTCTTCACAGTAGCTCAGGCAGAATCAGAAAGGATGAAACTGACCAGAAATTTGTCAGGGCAAACCTGGGGCAGTCAATGATTTTTAGTATCAGACTTTCTACTTTCATTATCATTCATTTGGTGATGGCGGTGTGATTTTTCTTGTTGCAGCAACTTGGAGCAGAAACTTCCTTCTACTTATATTTCAAAGTGAACTTTCAACAATTACAGACTGCATTTAAACTACTTCTGGGGGTTTAGAAGGTAAAAGTGATGATTCTGTAGAAATGTCCTTAGCTAGAATTGTGATTTCCTTCATGATCAAGAAAGGAGACAGATCACATTACATACTTGTTAATAATCACTTCACCAGCTTATGCCTTTTAATGCTTCTGATGTTTTGTCATCATAGACCTACACAGCTTACAGTACTTGTTTAGGTGATTCAGCTGACTGAATTGCTTATCTAGTACAGCCCAACTACCTTGTGAGAAAAAGAGGGTGAAAAATGACAGAGGCAGGAAAGGATACCATGAGGTGTCACTTCCTGAATAAGCTTAGCACTGGGCATACAAACATTTGATTAACACTGAATATGAATGAATATGCAGCTCATATATGGATATACCAATCTTACTAAAGTGGTACTTGTTAGGTATTAGCAGAGATTCCTTGGTGACAAGGATCGCGCAAATACAAAAGGCAGTGTTCAAAGTTGAAGCGATGAACTCAAAGTCACACACCCACAGAAGGCAAAGTGTATAAAACGGTTTATATACAAGATATAGGCACAGTTCAATATTCAATGTCAATTAACAGTAGTCCAATTAATCACGCACAATCAAGCAGTCAGTACATTAGAAATCAACCAGAATAATCAGCAAGCAGAACAGTAACACCGGAGCACAGATTCAGCAATGGAGAGAAATTAATGCTCTCTGGCTCCCTGCTTTATAGCAATTCTACATCTTGCACTCAATCAGTATCCTGGTCCCAGTAATTGCAATGAGTCATCATAGTTTACAGCCATATATGGTAAACCAACTGTTTGGGCTCTTAAAGTAACCCTAACAGTACTAACCTCTGACTAACAACTTTTTAAATGTGTGCTTTTGAGTTAGCATCGATTCTTGGTGACTGCCTAGACAAGTCCCTGAAGTTTTCTTGGCAAGATGTGGTTTGCCATTACCTAGAACTGAAATCTCTAGTTGGAGATCTCATTTATTTATTTATTTATTTATTTATTTATTTATCTTGATGAAATAGAGTGAATCAAAATTACATACATCTACAGTATTTGCCTAATGTTGCTATTTAATTACCTTACAGCTATACAGTTGTACAGATATACATAGCTAGACAATTATATTTAATATCCACACATATATAAATAACAATGGATCGTTGCTTTAGGCTGGATTTCGCAGCATACAGAATAACATTGTCGTTAGGTGACTAAATTTTTTAAAAAAGAAAGGCAATAACTGAAATGTTATAAATGCCATAATGAATGACTGAATAAATTGATCTAGAAAGCAGCAGTGGTGGCCGATTTTTTTTCCTTTTATAAAATATATATCTGCAAAATGAAAGCTACAAAAGAAAACTCTGGCTTACCTAAACAAATCATAACACAAGAGGGAAAATAGTGGCATTACAAATGAAGAGGCACTTGTTTATACACACTGTTAGAAACCTGCTAAGACAAATGTTTGCTAGAATCAAAATAAATCACTGTTCCACAGAAATAAAACATATTTGACTCTGCACTGAATAGATAAATGTGTCAACTTTTACATCAATATTGGAAAGAGAAAAATATGCTTCTAGATGAAGATTGTAAAATGACTACATCTAAATAAAGAAGAGAGAGAGGAAAGAGAATGAGAACTGCTAGATTAAAAAGCTAAACAGATATGTACATGTATTTGTAGATATTTTTTGTGATTTAGAGGAAAACAACAAACCAGAATATAAGAGAAAGGGTAGTAAAGTTGCTTCTGTCTTGACTTCCTATCAGCTCTTTGTTTACAACTCTTCATTATTTGCTAATTTTATTCTAAATTCCTCAAGTCTTGTTATTAATTATATTTGCTATTAATTTACTGAGAATTGTAAGAACGAAAAATAGATGCATTGGAAAAGATGATGATCGATCAACAAGCAATCAATTGCTTCCAAATTATCTTCTTAAGATAATGCTGCTATAAAATCACTGTAGACCATGTAAAATCTGGGTACATTGGCTACCTTTTAGCCAAATATTAGAAAATTAAGTAGTGGTGCTCCCAAACAGCCTCTATTGTATTCTAGGCAGAAATGACCACCATCCTTTTTACTTCTCAACTGCATAAGAGTTTATCTTTACAGGCACCACTGGCCAAACTTGTCATTAGCTTTGGAAAAACTACCCCCCCACACACAAAAGAAAACCTACTGACCCTTAAAATTATGGTATTCTCAAAAAAGACTCCTTACTCACTACTAGAGAATTCCAAGGTCTTGTGTTCAGTGTACTCACAATATACCATTCTCTATGACTAGTGGTTAGACTTTTCATTTATTTGCAGAATGTAGTTACTTCCTTCCCTTCTGCCATACAATTTAATGTTGAAGATAAACCATGGAACATAGAACATAGAATAATAGAGTTGGAAGTAACTGCAGGGGTCTTCAAGTCCAATTCACTGCTCATTTCAGACAAATGGTTTTTCAGCCTCTCTTTGATGGCACACAGAACTTCTGAAGATAAGTTACTCCATTGGTTAATTGCTCTCAACGTTAGGAAATTTCTCCTTAGTTCTTTGTTGCTTCTCCCCTTGGTTAGTTTCCAACCATTGTTTCTTGTCTTGCCTATTGGTGCTTTGGAAAATGGTTTGACCCCTTCATCTTTATAGGAGCCCCTCAAATATCAGAACAGTGCGACCATGTCCCCCCTGGTTCTTCTTTTCATTAGACTAGACATCCAATTCTTTTAACCTTTCTTATTGCCTCCAGTAATAAGAAGTTTTAACCTCCAGCCCCCTAATCATTTTTGTTGCTCTTCTCTGCCCTCTTTCCAGAGTCTCAACATATTTTTTGTATTGTGGTGATCAGAACTGGATGCAGTTCTGGATGCAGACCATGTTTTAGACAGAACTGAAACACACCATCTGACGATTTATGGAAAATCCATTCCATGAGATTAGAATCCCAAATATCTCTACTTAGAATCATAGGTTAAAAGTGACTTTAGAAGTTACCTTATTCAAATCCCTGGTCATCACAGGTTTCACTACAAAATCTCCAGGACATGATCATTTGCTTCCTTTCAAAGGCCTCCAGCGAAGACTTTCTGTAGCAAAGGTTGGCAGTTTGTAATGTCAGGAAACTTTTCTTGATATATGACCTGAATTAAGTTCCATGTAGTTTTAGTCCACTGGTCTGGTACTGACCTTTGGGACAATAGGGGACAAGCCTTTTACTTAAAATCCTTCTGATATTTGAAGATGAAATCCTATCTCTTCAGTAAACTAGGAATATACATTTCCTTTAAGTCTTCCTCATAGAACCTGGTTTTCTGATTCCTTATCATCTTAGTAATACTTTTTATTAACTTGCTCCTTATATTACGTAATCAATATGAACATTTTTGTAGTCCAATTCATTGAATAAGTAAAAATAAATCCTGGTTCAAATGTCATTGCTTTCAAGCATTCTGTTTCACTTGAATAAAACACTGATTTGAACCAAAGCAACTTGGCTTTGATCAGAATACAGAGTGTGGTAAAATGTGATGCACAACGCTATTAACAACATTAACATTAAAGAATTTGTTGCCCATTTATTGAGTACTAATATGAAGACAGGTAGCTATTTCTAAGCTGTTTAAGACAGAGAGACTATAAGATTTCTGTTTGACTCTTTGAAAATTATCTTTGTCTCTCATGCTACTGACAACCATTGCTTGAGGGTTCTCTTAGAGATTTAATGTTTAATTTTGTTCAGTAGGAGTCATAGTAGAGAATAAATTGTCTTTTTGAAGTGAACCTCCTCCATGTTATAGTTAGAGGGGAATCAAAACATATTTATTTTCCCAAACTTTTTAATGTTCCTGGTTCAGCATTTATGATTTATACCTGTTAGATTTTAGTGTTACTTTTTATGGAGGTTATTATATACCATCCAGAACTCTGTTTAGTAAGCGAGCATAGTATAATTTTTCTAAATAAAAACTGTCAATTGAATCTGAAAGGATATTAACTTGATTCTAGTAATAGGTATTTTTTATTCCAAAAATAGTTCTTAGCAGTTTCATCAAATCAAAGTGACACTGAGGATATTATAGAATTTCTCTTTACTGCATGAAATTCCTATATATCATCCAGTTTAATTCTATAAACTGGGGTTATTTCAATAAATGTATACTTATGAGGTTCTGTAACAATAATCATACTTTTCTACCCATTTAAGAAATTTTAGTAGTAGACCAGAATTGTCTATATCAAACAGATTTAATCATGTCTGGAGCCAATTTCATAAATCCAAAGGAAATATCAGGAACAAAACCAAAATGAAACTATTTTTCCCAAGCCACATTACTTAAGAATGTGATCTTACCATTATTTGTGGACCAAAAAATCCATCAGAGTGATTTGCATTCCCCACAACTCACTTATCCCAAAATGATGTTCCAATTCTAGTGATTTTGTATGTTTCATATATTTATATGCATATTGTTTCAAATACAAGTGTACAGTATTGAAAAGCTTCGTATAACTTCATTGATTATTTATATCCTGTCAGTATCAATTTTCTTTCTCTTCTAGAAAATGTCAATCACTGTTTAATGTTGAATGTATAATTAAAGGAGTTTTTTCACTTTATAGGATTTTCTTTCTTTAGGTATAAATGAAAAATGCATCCACTAAAGATAAAAACGAATGAATTTCTATGTAGATAATATTGTTGATTATCTCAAAATGTAATCTATTTTTAAATCACATTGAATACATATACATATATATAATGACAATGTTCTGGTGACAAAAAATCATGTTTCATATATTTTCATTTGCTGTATTATTTTCATAACAGAAGATAATAATATTTAAGTTCTCTATGAGCAGATCCACACTTTTTCTTTGAATCAATACTAGTGATACTCACTGTTTGCTAAGTGTTACAAATGTACTCTATCACCATATTTTCCCACCTAAATGCACCCACTGGAAGTTGGTTGCTACTCTGACAGTCTTTCCATTATGACTTGCTGTATTGGTAACTTCCCTTACACATTTAATCAACTTCATAAAATCATCATCATCATCATCATCATCATCATCATCATCATCATCATCATCATCATCATGCAGTTATCCAACAATGACCCATGAAGTCAATGAGCTATCCTCAATTTATGTCCTATTTAGTAATTATGTATGCTAGTGGGCACCCATTTGATTTATGCCCAGGTTGGGTGAAGTATGTTTCACTGCTTTCCCATCTCCTACTGCTTCTCTTCCCTTTATTTTTTTAAAAAACATATTTAAGTTGTAACAGAAATAATGCTGCTTTGTTCTTATGAAAATGAAGTGTCAGTCCTTCCTAGTTACAGAAGAACTCAAAAGACGTCAAGATCAAGGCGAGATCAACCTATACATTGACTACTGTGCTGATTGTATCAAACGCAAATCCAACTTCACATGTCTGAACAACAACCCCCACCCCAATGATAACCAAAACTAGGCATGCATAACTTTCTCCAGGTACATCACTACAGATCTCAAATGTGAGTTACTAAACACAAGAAGCCCCATAAATAAAATGTCTGAATTCCTGCTTCTATTAATTACGACTCTTTTGTATCTAATATTTGCTGTGAGACATGATTGAATACATCTTTTTCAGACTCTATTATCACAGTAAGTGACTATCATGTTTTCAGATCTGACTATGAAAACCATAGAGCAGGAGGTGCTGCCATTTTCTATAAAAAGTTCCTAGACTTAAAAAAAAATCCAAGTTACTCAGAAGTTTGATCTTTCTGAAACCATCATATGTGATCTAACCATGAATACCAAACTTCACTTCTTACAGAGCCCCTGACTATAACCTTGATCATGCAAACAAGCTAACTGAACTGCTAACGTGGGTAGCCTCCTGCTCACACCCAATTACTTTTCTTGGTGATCTTAATTTACCTCTTATCAACTGGAACCTCATTGAGTGTACATCTGAACCTATACATGTGACTCTGTATAAGACTGTTACTATTTTTGAACTTGATCAACTAGTAACAAACAACACTAGATTGAACAATTGCCTTGATCTCATCTTCTGCAACAGCAACAACACAATTTATGAATTACAAACAAAACAACCTTTTTCTATCAGTGACCACAGCATGATTGACTTTTATTTCAATTTATGTCCCAGTAAAGAAGATCATAAATTTAGTACTACAAAATATAACTTCAAAAAAGCCAACTATGATCTCATAACTGCTGACCTCTCATCTCTGAATTGCCATATTCTATTCTCTGGCTGCAATACTGCTGAAGACTATTATAAAGCTTTTTTACTTGAAGTCCAAAGAGTCATTAAATTATATGTACCAATGGTAATCCCCATAGCCAGGAAAAACAAATTATCCAAGACAATAAGGAAACTCCAACCCAAAAAAAAATTCTGGAGAAAAAACAAAACTAGCTACGTTGTCAACTCTAAAAGACATTGCAAAACCTTATGTCATCAGATAAAGGCAGAATGTACCAATTACAACAGCAAGCAAGGAAAAAAAATTACTACACACAAAATCCACACACACCTTCTATAATTTTGTAAATCCCAGACTTAAAGACTCAAAAATCATACCACCAATGAAAAGGCAAAATGGAAAAGTCTGTATTGATGAAGCCACTAAGGCTAATACTTTCAATAGGTTCTTCAGTTCAGTATACATTAACAGCAATGAATCCAGTCCAACATTTCCTAATTATACTAATATCGATTGCAACGAGCTAATACACATTGACCTTACAGAAGACAATATTGAAAAGGCACTACACAATCTAAAATCATCCATATGTATTGGTTTTGATGGATTATGTGCATACTTCTTAAAAAAACTTTCCATTGCCAGAGCTGAACCATTAAGCACAATCTATGAGATTCCTATCTTCAAAAATGGTGACCCCAGCCTAATTGAAAATTATAGACCAATCTCATTATGTTTGTCACCTGCAAAGTTATGAAATCAATTGTTAACCAATTCATTATCCTCCACTTAGTGTCAAATAACCTACTCTCTAACAATCTGCTTGGCTTCAGAAAAAAATTGTCCTGTAATCTACAACTCATATACTACAAAAACATTTGGACTATACAACTTGACCAGGATAAAGCAATAGATGCAATTTACATAGACTTCAGTAAAGCCTTTACTCAGTAATACATGACAAACTACTGTTAAAACTACGATCTAACTGCATTTCTGGATCACTACATAAATGGATAGCTGCATTCCTGTCAAATAGACAACAAGTAATTAAAATAAAGAGTACCATATCAAACGCTGCACCAGTTAACAACTGTGTTCCTCAAAGCAGCGTTCTAGGACCCACCCTGTTTTTAATCAACATAAACAATCTTTGCGATCACATCAAAAGCAACTGTGTCCTTTTTGCTGATGACGTAAATCTATTTAACATCACTGACAACAATGCTGCCTTACAATATGACCTTGATTATGTGTCTGAATGCTCGAACAATTGGCAACTTCACATCTCAACCAACAAATGCTCTTACACATTGATAAAAACAATCAGAACACTAAATACAAACTGGGTGAATTCTACCAAGAAGACAACCCTGACTCCGTCAAAGTCCTAGGAGTACTCATCTCAAAAGATCTAAGCGCCAGAGCTCACTGCAACAGCATTGTCAAAAAAGCATTAAGAGTGTCCAACCTAATTTTGCAAAGCTTCTTTTCCAGTAATATTGAACTGCAATCCAGGGCATATAAAATCTTTGCCAGACCAATTCTTGAATGCAGCTCATCTGCATGGAATCCATATTGTTTAACAGACATTAATACAATTGAACAAGTCCAGAAGTATTTTACTAGAAGAATACTCCATTCCTCAACCTACCTTATGCCACCAGGCTTGAAATTCTGAACCTAGAAAGCCTGGAGCTATACCACCTACAGTCTGACTTAAGCTTAGTACACAAAATTGCCTGTTACAATATTCTACCTATCAATGACTATTTCGGTTTCAACCACAATAATGCACAGGCTAACAACAGATACAAGCTCAAAGTGAACCGCTCCAGACTTGATTCCAGAAAATATGACTTATTAACAGAGTGGTAAAGGTCTGGAACTCGCTACCTGACACTGTTGTTACATCCCCAAATCCCCAAAAATCTAACCTTAAACTGTTTACAAAGGACCTCACTCCATTCCTAAGAGGTCTTTAAGTGGATGTGCATAAGCGCACCAGTGTGCCTACCATCCCTGACCTACTATCCCCATTTATTCGTGCACATTTATTATTATTATGCATATGTGTATGCCTACATGTTTATATAGTATGTTTCTACTTATACTTGTTTTTCTCATATATGCTTGACTAAATAAAATAAAATAAATAAAGACTTATCAGAACCAAGGAACCAGCAGCTCCTTGATTGCTTTGATTATTGTAAAATCAGAGCACAATGCTAAAATAATGCCAGGAGACATAAGATGGGAAATTGATATGCAAAAACAAAGGAAAGGCATGAGGATCAGCAAGAAAGGAAAAAGCCAGTCAGTGAGCCTGGCCTTTCTTCCTTAGATAGGAAGGACAAGAAAAATGACAAATCAAGTCTTACAGTGGTCCAGCTCCTGACTAATCATCATCCCAGCCCTGTTACTAAACCCATAGAGTCCAGAATGGAATTTCTGAAGTTGACCAAGAATCAACTGGGAGCAGCAGCAGAACAAAACACTTTAGACTACAGTTCTGGAATTGCCCTTAGAAATTGCAAAAGATCATTGACAGTTTTGGAGCTAGTTTTCATCAATGTTCTCTTAATACTTAATAATACTATTTTTACTGTTGTTCTCTGTGAGTTCCATAATGGTGGCTCAGCAATCAAGATTCTGGGCTTGTCAGCTGGAAGCTGGAAGCCGGCAGCCCAGGTTTGAGACCTGACAACAGGGTGAACTCCCATCTTCACCTCAGCTCCTGCCAACCTAGCATGCAAATGCAAGTAGATAAATAGATATCACTTTGGTGGAAAAGTAACAAAGCTCTGTGACATCATGTTGGCCACATGACCGTGGAGATGTCTTTGGACAGTGCTGGCTCAATGGCCTTGAAATGGAGATGAGTGCTGCCCCCTATAGCCAGCAATAACTGAAAGAATAAAATCTACTTTTTCTTGTGAGCTCAGGATAGCACTTCTCCAGAGACAGTGTTTCTCTGGGCTAGTTAGAAAAAAATAAACTGCAATTGAATTGAAAGAGACAAAACTGTTACTTCGAATTTCAGGATAATATACCTGTTGTGGAATGAGTTTCACTCTGCCTTGAGCAACAGATTTGCAGTTGCTTTTTGTTGAATGTAGCTATGAGAAACTTGGGGATAAAGATGGTGAAACTGCGTAAGTTCTGATGCATTATTAATTATCTTAACAAAAATAGCATGTACATTTCAGGATTCATTTCAACGTTCAACAGTGTTTTAACTCATTTAACAATTGTCAAGCCATGACACTTACCCAGTGTCACTGATGGTTTCCCAAAGATAATTCATTCTCTACAAGTTCTGCTAATTGCCTTGAATGAAAATCATTTCTAATAGTGAGAGCTATAATACATGGCTAAGTTGACTCTATTTCAACATTCATTAACATTTGTTGTTCCTAACTGAAGTTAATTGTAATAAATGTGTCAAAAACTCTTAAACTAACACTGACAACAGCAGTACAGATGTATGTATGCTGCCATGAATACATATAAAGTTTTATCTCTCTTCGTTTTTTACAAGAGACCAGTCTATTATTAGAGATTATTATTAACATTTGGTAAATAGAAACCACATTTGAATCAGTTACATTTCTTAACCTCAGAAAAAAAACGAATGAAGTAGAGATGGGATTTTAATCTAGTGGTTTTCATATATGAATTAGATTAACTGCTTTTTGAATAGATGGGCAAAAATATCATGTCTTTAAAAAAGATTATTCATCTGTTAGGAACTATTAAATAACTATCGCTTATTTATAGTCTGTGGAAAAAAGTGAATTCTCTCTCTCTCTCCTTCCCCCCCTCTCTCACACACACATGTGTGCACGCGCGCACACACCCACACACCTGTTTATGGGTCTAATTACCACAGAAGTCATATGTTGAGAAAGCAATGAACAGGAACAGAGATAAAAGCCTAGGAGAGTCTTTTGCATTTTATCTCAGGTAGCCCCTCTTCCTCTATCCCTACCACCCCCTTTCTGAAGTTTTGATAAATGCATTTGAAATTGTTGTGGTTCAACCACTGGGTTCTTATGTAGAGAAAACCCAGAATATTTGAATTCATTCAAGAAAACCTAGTTAAACAACTATATCTAAACATTATATGTGAAACTAGTAATGGTTGTCCTTCCATTGAATGCACAGCGTGGAGATATTGCACCTCAGGGGTAACCAAAGGGGTTATTAAAAATGTCAAGATTTATTTATTTATTGATTTAGAACATTTAAGAAAAGATGTCTGCGCAGAAGGAGGTGTGGTGATATTGCTGGTCGGTGAAATGGGGCCTTTTGTGGCGTTCTGGGGGGTGCGGGGCTCCTTGGAAGGTGGAGGAGCCCAGCATTGGATAGGGGAGCTTGAGAATTGGATGAGGGACCGCGGCGCAAGAAGAGAGGAGCGTGGGAGACATCCAGATGGCCGGCGGAGCAGACAAGATGACGGTGTGGCGTGAGAGGGCCGCTGGTGGGAGCAGGCAGCTCCGCGGCACAGCTCTTGGCGTTTTCAGAGGATTTCCCCCCCGACTTTGACACCAGTCAAGGGAGAGTGGAATTGGGTGTCCCCGCTAGCAGTCGCAATTTTCGGTGCAGCTGCAGGATTTCCCCCCATCCAACTTTTGAGATGCTGTTTGTCGGGGTTGTGGCGCCAGCTGAAATGGCAGCGCAGCGGGTGAGAAGTCGCCGGTGGGAGCAAGGGGCTCCACAGTGTGGCTTTTGGCGCCGCTGAAAGTCCCCACCCTTTTTTGAGTTGCTATCTGTCGGGGTGGTGGTGAGCAAAGCCAGTTGAAACGGTGGCGTGACACAGGAGGAGTTGCCAGTGGGACCTTTGCCAGAAGACACCCCCCCCCGAGCCGACTGGAGATGGCGGCACGGAGCAGAGTGAAAGGAGCCAAGGTGAGAGTGAGCAACTCCACGGCACAGCTCCTGGTGCCGCTGAAGAGCTTCTCCTTCCCCCCCCCATTTGAGATTCCATTTATGGGGGTGAGCAGAGCCGGCGGGTGATGGCAGCATGAAGTAGAAGGAGCTGCCAGTGGGGGTGAGTGGGACCATGGTGTGGTTTTCTGGTATTAGACTTATGATCCCTGCTTGGCGTGGATGCGAAGATACTGTTTTCCCCCCTCTGATTTGAGAGGACTCTTTGACTGCTGTAGTCAAACTTTTTGCTCATCCATTTGGCAGGCTGCCTCTCTCACTATCTGATTCGCCCTGCCTCCTTGAACACCCACTTGAACACCCATTTGAAGATACTATCTCCATTGCCCTGCTGAAATGGGTTCCCCAGAACATTGGTCCCGTCTCATCTCATTTTGTGTATTATTTATGACCACTGTGTATTCCCCCACCCACCTTA
>JANHFO010001092.1:127786-140172 GCA_032468095.1 Pareas carinatus | reverse complement strand
GTATAGTTACTTATTTGCATCTGTTTCTCTCTGTTCAGTATGTTTTATTCTGTGGTGTTTTACTTAGAGCCAACACAGATGTCCGTGCAACTGGTCTGTAGTCATTTAGCTCTTTGATAATGGATTTCTTTGGCACTGAGATGATAGTAGATTGTTTGAAGCAAGAAGGAACACACACACCTCTAGAGATTTATTCAAGATGAAGGTGAAGACTGGGGCTAGTTGAGCAGCACAGGTTTTTATGCAGGCAGGAGTTACTTTGACTGGTCCTTGTGCTTTCCTAGGCTCTAGTTTATGAAATAGGCCTTGCACAGCTTTTTCTCTGATTACTAGAGGAGGTTCACCCAAAGGGGATAGAGCTTGTAGTAGGAGGCTTGGCTGCTGTTTGTGTCCTCTGGGTGGGTGTGATGGTGATAGTAGACATTTGTTTTCTTTCAAACCTACATATAAACTGTGTTTAGGTCATCTGCTAATTTTTGGTTTCGTTCAGCATGTGATGGAGGTTTGCTGTAACCAGTAATATTTTTATAGAGTTTTCCACATATTTGCTGGTTTATTCTTTGAGAGCTGATTACTCAGCTTTTTAGTGTAGTTTCTTTTTGCTGCTCTGATCTCTTTTGTTAATGCATTACTGGTTTGATTGTACAGAGATCTATCTCCTTTTCTGTAGGCTTCTTCTTTGGCATGATGTAGTTGTTTAAGTTTAGCTGTAAACCAGGGTTTATTGTTACTGTATATTCTAATTTTTTTGTTGGTACACATCGGTCTTCACAGAAGCTGACATATGGTGTAACAGTCTCTGTAAATTCATATAAGTTTGCAGAGGTATCCTCAAAAACTTTCCAGTCTGTGCAGTCAAAGCAAACTTGTAGTTTTGTCTTTGCCTCTTCTGATCAAGATTTCACTGATTTAATAGCTGGATTTATAGTTTTAAGCCTTTGTCTGTAAACAGGTACAAGATGAATGATACGGTGATCAGAGTTTCCAGCATTTGCTCGTGGTAATGATCTATAGGCATTTTGTAAAGTTGAATAGCAGTGGTCTAAGATGTTTTTTCCTCTAGTCGGACAGTTAACATGTTGGTAGAATTTTGGAATCTCTTTCTTTAAGCTCGTATTATTAAAGTTACCTAATATTATTATAAATGAATCAGGGTATTTTGTTTCAACCCATGAAATTTGTTCAGTTATATTATCCAATGCATTATTTATGCATGCTTTTGGTGGCATGTTGCAATCAGAATAAAGGAGCTGCATTCTCTTGAAGAAAAGAATGACTTGCAGTTTATGAATAATGTTTCTAAGTGTGCATCACAATATTTCTTTAGTATTGTTACGTCTTTGCACCATGTCTGATTAATGTAGAAGGTGAGACCTCCCCCTTTATTCTCACTAGAGGTTTCTGCTTTTCTGCCTGCCCTTATCATTTGCATCCTTAATCTCTGAACTAGGAAAAGCTTTTTAAATCTGGTAACTCATATACCTGTGGAACACATCCAATAAGGCCAAACCAAACGGTGGTTAAAATTGATCAATTTAACCCGAAAATTCTATTTTTCCATTCTGACTGCTTCCTGTCACAGGGATCTTGTTATAGGATCTATGTTGGTTCTATTGAATCCAGATGATTCTGGAAAATAGGTTAATTTATTCTATTCCTTTTCTTAGATTCCTTTTTCTCTGTTCTAGGGCATTTTTTTCAGCGACTTCCCTTGTTTGGGGAGCAAAGCAGGAGAAGCCGGGAGAGCAAGTTTTCCAATGGGTGAACTGCAGGACACAAGGGAGCCTCCTGGCTGAATAAAAGTCAGATTTGTGATTGATATGGAAGTCCAGAAAGTGGTACTGCATGGTGTGGACTCCATTTGGTTGGGGAGGGACATGGAGAGGGAAAGGGGAAGAGCTCCTTCGGGGATGGACTCCTCTGTGAAGGCATCTATAGGAGCTGCTTCTGCCTCTTACTCTATCCGAGGATGCACACAGGGACTGGGCAGAGGGAAAACGGTTCATGGCCCACAAAACACCCATCCTCCTGGAGCTGCTGAGTCCACACTGACTTCCCACCATTTGTCCTGCTTCCATGCAACTCTTCCAGGAGCCTCCAAATTTGTTCAGAGAGGGTGATCTACCTACTGGCCCATGGGGAGGGACCTTATTGAGAATGCCATTTGCCTAAGGCCCTGGGAGGCCAGGAAGACTTAGCCAGCAAGAGGTTTTTTGGATTCAGTTCCCAGCTGAGTAGACCTTTTAGCCCTGGTAGACCAGACCCCTTTCAGAATTGAAATGAAGCTAACAGCTTGGAAAGCAGATAGTTTATGCAGAAGCAATTTATATTTTGTATTTTAATTGGGGTTCTAAATCTTAAATTTTATATGGAAATTTTTAGTTTAGGCCAGTTTGTATAATTCTTTTAAAGGGTTTTAATTATTGTATGTTCGTATATCTGTGTTTTTATTTCTGGCTGTACACCGCCCAGAGTCCCTCGGGAGAGGGGCGGTATAGAAATTTAATCAAATAAATAAATAAGTATAGAAATACTTATATTATTTGAAAGATCTCACTGTACATATAGTACATACCTACATACTTTGAAACCTATTCTTTTCAAAGTAAACAATATTATGCAAAACCTTGAAAATGAGTAAGAAATAGTAATCCAACAAATTCAATACATACTATATGAAAATAAGAGGAAATATCTCATTAATTACCCTTACATTTTCCCCAAAAATAAGACTCAACAGTAAAATAAGCCCTAGTATGATTTTTCAGGAGACTTGTAATATAAAACCTACCCCCAAAATAAGTCCCAGTTAAGATCTTCAGCCAGATGGAAGGATTTAGTACCGTATTTACCTGAAAATAAGACCTAGCTGGAAAATAAGCCCTAATGCGTCTTTTGGAGCAAAATTTAATATAAAACCCGGTCGTATTTTGGGGGAAACACAGTCTTAGCAAAATCATAGAGATAAAACAAAAACATAGATACTTCTTACAGGACAATCTGTCCTCAGGTTGTTCCTTCGGATCTTCCAATAAAGGATCCATCAAATCCATCTACTTTGCTGCTGGTTCTTTTCTTATTTTTCCTCCTACACTCCCAGTATTTATTGAGATATCCTGGTCTGCACCTAATGGTCTAAAATTCAATAATTTGAGTCTAGTCAATTTGTGAGAACTCCAAACTGATTCATTTAAAGATTGATTCATAGGTCATCCATGATACTCTCAGGACTCTTCTCCAACACCAAGGTTCAGAGTTCATTGATACTGTTTCTTCTTGCTTCCTCAAAGTTCAACCTACACCTTCATAGAGTATAACAGGGAAACATATTGTCTTCATCGTTCTAATATTTATAGGTAAAAATATTTCATGGAATCTGCATATTTTTCCCAAAGCTTTACTTGCCACCAAACCAAATGCCAGCCTGAATCCATATTCCTTACTGCTGTCTCCTTAACTTTTGAAACCCAATTATAAAATACAGCCACTTTAATATCTTTGCTGTCATTTCTAAAGGTGGTAGATTTCATTCATTTGGCCTTCTTAATATTTAATATAAATAAAAACTGATAAAAATGTCCCTAAGTTGACTATAACACCATCACTATTTCTTTATATTTAACATAAATAATGGCGTTATAGTTACTCCATCAACTCAAAGGAACATATATGGTACCGATAGAGGATCAGGTTGTATATATAACTCACCATAAAATCTATTTTGCATCAAATTTTGAAAACTCAATGTATGCTTAGAATCTGTTCTAACAATAATCATTTGCATTCTTTATGGCCAAACCAGGAATATTACACTGCGGCATTGTTATTTTTATAAATATATGTATCTGAAGAAATTTATAACAAGCAAAATACTATTGATCTTTTAATTTCAACTACAGTCTGGTTTTAGATGTAATCCCGGAATTCTGCCAGGAAGTGCTTATTTAAATACAAGGATATAATACTGAGAATGTTAGTAAGTCGAGTTAGGAATTAGTGGGCCATATAATTTTGCAATGACTGGACCTAGGTGCCTAGTTTGTAATAAAATAAAGTACTATAAAGAGAGTAGTTCTAGAGGTGTTGTGCATTTATAACAATGTGTCTTCTATCATAACAGCCTCCTTTCAGCTGGAAATTTATGTAGTCATGTGTTAGCACATCAGAGCAATTCTTGGAGACAGTATCTCTTTCTTATAGAAGAAATTTAGCATCAAAAATTGTTATAAGGTCAACAGAATACATTATATATAACTGTTAAAATTGTAATGGACTGTTTCTTGGCTTCACTTGATTTCCCTTTTTAAATGTTCTTTTATCATCTTAATTCTTGCAATACATATTTTAGAAAATATTATTTCAATTTGAACACTGCAGTGAATCATGAACGTGGGCCTTCTGTATATTTGTGTGAACTATCATGTTAACCACACTGTTATGTATCTCTGCTTCTCTGAATGATGAGAGGTTTAGGAGGGCGAGATAAAATATAGCTTTGATGGGAAGGGTATCTGTCCTAGAGCTATATGATATTTATTACATACTGTATATTGCCAATTCCACAAGATGAATTGATGAGCTTGCCATAACATGGAGAGCCCTTGGTATATGCAGCTGAGTTTCATGAAGTTCTAAGTACTGCCAAATCACAGCAAAAATATAGAAATTGCACTAAAATATCTTGGAAGAAGCAATAAACAATATTTTACTGACTTTCCAAGTTTGTCAAAATATATTTTGATTTTTGCTCTTCTTATTACTCCTTCTCAGGCCCAAAGTATCACTGTGAACAATGGAAACCAGCTGGTTTAAGTTTATGGTTGGATGCTTGAATAAGTTTAGACCCAATGCCCCTTTAATGATATCCCAGGCCATAACCACTTTGAGATGATTATCTTTGGAATTTTTCTTCCAGGAAAAGAAAACTAATAAGATGCAGTTTAGAGGTTTAATCTAAACAGCACACTTACATTTCTGTAAGGACAGACAGACATATGACCTGATCCTATTGCCCTTGCATGTCTTAAAATTTGTATTGAGGTCTGATCACTGTATCTAATAGCAAGTTTAAACATAATCTGATCCACCACATGTAGAATTGCTTTGCTATTGCCTTACAGATCCATTATTTGTGAAATACCCTTGCAAGCTTTTGATCTAAGGCAATACTGAAGACTGGAAAATCCTTGCTTAATTAAGCTGATTTAGGTCATATATCAATGAATCTTTGACTCTATTACTGGAACCTCCTGAAATTTATGTTTTAAGACTAGTTCCTAATAAAACGACAACTGAATCAAAAAGCCCCTTCTTCCAATTCAAACCTTCAGTTTGTGTACCACTTGATGTCATAAATATTTATCTTTTTGCTGTTGATTCTATCAAGGGCCAGAATGTTGATGTGATGGCCTGAGCTCCTAAGATTTGTTTGTCAGAGATTTATAACTTGCTTCTAAATATGGTAACTCGGGAAAGGTAGTTTGAAGAGTGCATAGAGCTATAGCACCATCAAGTGACAATTACCTTTGACATTAAAAACTCAAGTGCCAAATAGTATAGTAATTCTACATTCAGGGGATCACTTTACTCCTTTTCCTCTGTGACAAGACTATTTATATTACTTGATGCACTACTGTAGTAAGTCAATTAATTCAATTTTTCTTCTTTGTATGACTTTTATATCTCACATCGGATGCCTGTTGATTTGGATCTTAGCTCCCAATGTGTTCACTTAAGAGCAGCTTTAGCAAAATAACATTTCATTTAACTTTTTGTCACCCTTCATACCTACTCAGTAAGCTTCATCATGCCAGTGCCTTTCAATAATCCTTAGCAACAACAGATAATAGATGTAATACTTTAATGCTTCAATATTTGGACTGTGATTCAAGCAGAGCAAATTCTCATAGTCAATAAGCAACTGCCAATGAATGTGCATGTTTTCATTTTCTTTGTAGAACTCTCCAGGATGGTAGCTGGCAACTGTAAATTTTGAGAATATGCACATACAGAATAATTTAATGATAATTCATAAATCAATATACTGAACCTAAAAAAAATCATTATAAGCTCTCTCTCTCTCTCCCTCTCTCTCTCCCACCCTCTCATATATATCATCTACCTATGTACTGCATCTAGCTAGCCTTCAAATCTTTCTTGATTCCTGGTGGTGGCCTGGATTAGTCCTTGCAGTTTCCTTTTCTGGTGTTCAGGGGTTACTGCAGTGTACTGTGCTCATCTAAATAGTGTTATTGCACAGCTTTTCTTGTGGGAGGCTGGTTATTACTTTGGTAACAGAGCACTTGGCTGATGTGGGTAGTTTTATGATAGACTTGTGTTTCTAATTTGCCATCATGCCTTTGCTGATGAGAATATCCAGAAAGGGTAGTACGTTGTTTTCTTATTCCCTTGTGGATTTTTTTCCATTTGAAGACGTTGTTGAAGGTTTCATGTACAGTATGTTCTCTACTTGGAACTTTCTATTATGAAAAAGGTTTCCATCTACATACCAGATCCATACTTTGAATTGTATAGGTGGAAGTGTTATAGGTTCTAGGCTTTGTATTACAGTCTCTTGACTGTCATTAAGAAGTTCCTGGCAGCTTGAAAGAGATTTGACTATTACAGTATCTTGCTTGGTATGTATGCTTTCTACATGATGCTTTTCAAATTCTCTGTCTGAAATTCAATTTTAAATGTACAATAGAATTCTATATTAAAAATTCAAATATGCATTTTAAAATGTATTTTGCATTATTTTATAATTCAGTTAAAAACGGGGATGTCTGAACCCTTATGAATAATGATATTCCAGCTTGTAAGATCAAAGTATGCAAATCAAGTCAGTATATTTAGAATTTATTTGTTTGTTTGTTTGTTTGTTTGAGCAACATGGATTGTAATCATCATTATGGCTAAAGGTTCATCACTATAACCTTATAAAACCAATACCTAACACAGTTAGGCATGCTATGTAAGTCTCCAGAATGTTTTTAAAACTATATTTGCCCATCTCCCACTCTATACATCATAATGACATCAATTTTCTCAGTAATAAAAAGTCAAGGGAGATTTTGTTTATTTATTACATTTATTAACCACCCATGTTACCATAGGGCAACTTTCTTCAAGTAGACGAGAGAAGAATGAATTGTCTTCTAACTTTTAAACATTATAATGAAATCTGTTGGAAATGGCTACAGATACTTTGATGTTCTTTCCTGACTGCTTCCCACAAATCCAATGTGCATTTGCCAGAAATACACAACTCCTCCAGATGCCTGAGTCATTCAAACATCTGGCTACAAAATGTAATTGAGATGGTAATCTCCTTTGTGAGACTTAGGCTAATATGATTTTTCCCTGCAGGAGCCAAAGAGCTTAGTGCTAAAAAAGAATAAGGACAAGGTAATATGCTACCAAATCTGCTAACTATTAACTGTAAAAGTGTTCAAAATAATTTCATTCTACCAGCCACCTTTTGAAATATACTAATCCAGTATCCTGCAGATGCCTCCATAATGTATAAATATATATATATTTGACCTTTCAGATTTAGTGCCAAAAGCACTAAAGGGTATAAATAATTATGCCAAAAAGCAGCATGTTAAGCAAACTGGAGAGACTAAACTTCAATTTGCTTGGATTTTAGGGGCAATTTTTATTCATCTCCATAACCGTTTGTGAAAGTTGAGCTGTCTTGCAAAATAAAAAAAGATCTTTTGGGACTTTAGTCATTATAATGAAAACCTTGAATCTGAATGGTCCTGATGTAAAACAATTCTAGGCAACTGAGTTTAACCATTTTAAAACTCTCTTATTCTGCCCTATAGCACACCAAAATTAAGGAGAAGAGATGATCTCAGAAAGTTAAATTCTCTTCAGGCATGTATCACTGTTCTACAGATTTTGGGAAATTATCGACCTCCAAGATAAAATGTGCTATTCTTACATATTTTGATTAGATGAATTAGAAAACAGGTGATAAAGGTGCTGGTTGGCTAAAGTTTTCAAGATATTTCACAATAAAGATTTATATACAGACAAGTATATTTGCCTACAAGGGAGGAAGGTGTCTGATGATCGTGTGTCAAGCCCTCTGCATTCCCGCATGAAGCAAAACAAGTCCACATGATAGAACAAAGTTCTATAAAATAATAATAATAATTTTATTTATACTCTGCCCTTCTTCTGAAGGACTCAGGGTGGCTAACAGGACAAATAAGAGCACAGTACAACAAAGAACAATAAAATCAAATTAAGAACATTAAATGAGGCCAGATTAAGAAGATGGGAAAGAACAATAAAATGACATCCATCTAAATCATAAAATTAATTAAAATATTTAAAATATTTTATTATTTTAAATAATATCCTTTTCTCATCCATAGCCTCTTTCACTTCATCATTGCCCTAAGAATTCCTTGGAATTCTTCACATGAGTATAACTCTATAAGTTTCTGTGGCACTCAGTATAACATCATTCTTTACTGGTCAAATTCGGTACATTTTGGATCAATTATATCCATATGCCATAAGCACAAATTACAACCACTTTTATCCTAAGTATGCTTATGCTACTCTGTACAAGACAGAATTTCTAATTTGCAGTCTGCTTTTTCAAGTAAATGTATTGTGGCACATATCACATGTTTACATTCAGGACATGGATCTTAGTAAAAGAAAATGCCCTAGCTTGAAGAAGAAGTCAGAGAAAGTTGATGACATTTTACTCCCTGAAGGAATGGACAGGATCCCTGACCTGACAGCTGAATTTTCTTCTGACTCTTTGAGGAGAACATCTTCTACATGACCAGAGGGACAGCAGCTTAACTCTCAGGGAACAGGGCAGGCCAGCTCTATCTACCACTGAAGATGAAGGTCTAGGAGATAGCTGTTACTTTTCCTCTTCCATCAGGCATCTGCTGTTTACAACAACTATCTCACTTCACTTAGTAGTAGGACAGGCTCTGGAGAGAATAGCGGAAAACTTTTTTTTTGTACACTGAAGGATTTCCTCTTTAATCAGAAGTTTAAAGTAGTTTTATTTCAAATGAGTTGGCATAAGGAGCATGTGTAGAGATGAGAACTGGAGAGGCATTCTGTTGCATTCCATCCAGAAAGGCTTAAATGGAAGCAAGTTGCAAAATTTGATGTGTCACATTTGTGTCACAAGATATGCTGCAAAAGGTGATGGGTCTCAGAAGACTTCTGTGTGGAGGAGCAAGATGTTGTGTACACAACTCCCCTTAATTGTCTATTGTTGTCTGTCTTCCAAATGGTGTGATCCTTGAATGCTAGTGCACAGGGCAGAGCAGTGGGAGAGAATGAGAAAGCTTCCCTGTTGCTAGAACAAAATGCTGTAGTGTTGTTAAGGTTATATTTATTCAGGAAATTCCCTATGAGATGTCAAGTCAACACCTGTGGCGCCCCTGAGGAAACAGTGATGTATGTCTGGTCTTCCATAAAATGAAAGCAGGAGGGAGGGAAAGACTTGCTAGGCCTAAAAAAAAGGAGGCCTTGAACTGACTGTCTAGAGCGGATTTTTTTAGACAGCTAGTACATGATTTATTTTCTGTGCTCTCTTACCCTGGGAAATAATTTCTGAAACCAAGGCAGGGATAACAGAAAAGGACAGGGGCCCTAGGATTTCTTGCAGTAGGATTGAGGCATACCCGTTTGGTTCATAACTATATGTCATTTTAAAGTGAATTTGGTGCTAAATATAAGATAAAACAGTAGTACAAAATAGGGAAAAGAAACAGTAGAAATTAAGAGTTGGGCTTAGGTAGATTTCTGACATTCTCTTCCACAATGTTATTTGACATACTTAATACACCAAAACCAGGACATTCTGTCACTGGATACAGAATTAGATACCTCAAGCTAAGAAGAGATGACTTCCCTGTCAAATAGAGATTCTGAGTCAGCATCTTCATATAATGAATGAAAAGTGGCAATCAAGTAGAGATTCCTCACAGCACTGTAGTATCTATCAGTTGTTTCTCTTGCTATAAACATTTTGTAATAGGTCTTGTTCATTAATAATGTTTATCCAGATGACAGTATTTTAAAGAGTTGAATGAAGTCAGGAATCAGTATTAAACAGTGCAGTGAAAGTTTTTAAAATGCTGACTGTAGAGAAGGGATAGAAATAATGCTTTAATATCTGCTTTTGACAACAATAACTTTTTTAGCTTGTAGTACTTCATTTTCAGTTATAATATTTTGTTTTTCTATAGATAAAACACATCTAAGAACTTATTAACTTCAATATTTCCACACAACATCATTTCCCCACCATGTAGGCTAGGTTTTCAAGCAAAGTTTTAATTAAATGCATAAGAACTGCAAAAAGAGTATCTTCCTTGGTCACTGCATTTCTTATTCTGCCAACAGATTTGGCCACCGATTGTTTCTGCAAAAAAGTATACCAAAAAGCAATATAGAAAACATGGGACTTGGACTATAAAAATGAGATGTCTAGTTTCTACATTAAAAGCGAATAATGCCCAATTCAGAGAACAGAGGTTCTAGGTAAGCAACTGTAGAAAATGGAAAGTACCAACAATTTTCAATCCAAATAAAAAATGAGTTACAAACTACTTGTTTCACAAAAGATATTGTGTCTCAACTCCAGTGCTGTTAAAGAATATAAACTATCCACCTTAATATTAACAGAAGCAACATGCTAGTTTCCATCAGTTAAATGAGCAGAATCCATATATGACCCTAGAAAATTGGCAGAGTTATCATGATAGTCATTATAAGAATGACATTTGGCCAAAATAGACATACTGGTGTGTTGTCCCATTCACATACATATATACACACAGTTTAGTTGATTTAATAATATTCCCCAGCAATTCCCTTCACCAAAACCCCAGAATTATCCCAATTAAGTCCAGCCACAAGCAGACCGATGCTAGTCCACAGGTCAATGAGTCCACAAGGCACCTGAAAGTTTTGCAATCAAAATAAACCCACCAAGCAAAATTAAATCTACAATACAAGAGGGTTCGCAAGGCACAATCCAAATCAAGGCACAGTGTTAATCCAAAGCAAGGGGAGAAGCATGACCAGGAAACAAACACATTTTTTCTAGCATCACCTCCATCTGTCTGCTGTGCTAAATAGCAAGCTTCCTGTGCAGCCCATCAAGGAGGGCGAGTCTTTCTCCTCATGAGTGATCTGGCTAAGCATCTCTGCTCCTGTCTTTTCTCTGCCCTATATTCTGGGATCAGGTGTAGAAGGCAGTTCCTCTTCCTCATTTCTGACTGGCTGCAGCTGCATGCTTTCCCCACCTGAAGCCTAAGGGCTGTCCTGCTGTAGCTGTGCTTCAGCCAAATCTCTCTCAGACAGCTCCTCAGAGCCATTGACCAACTCCCCTCCAGATGTTCCCGGAACTGATTAATTCTCCTCCAAACTGACATCTGAAGAGGTATCTAGGGAAGTGTCTGAGGGAGTCATCACAGATAGTAACAGATGCATCTTTCTTTAACATTTTTACTTTTTCCATATACATAAAACATATGGTTTTATATCAATAAAATGACACCACCAAAACCAAATGGCACCCACAATTGTCAACGTCTTGTTACTGCTTTCCACCCCCCTCCCTTTGTGTTTTTTAAATCTTTTTCTTCCATTCAGTTCATTAAACAGGATGGCAGAGATAGTTGAAGAGGTAGATTTCATCTGCTGCTTACTCCCTGTTGCCATCATACTGAATTTGGCCAATGTCAGAAGATTCATTGAATCTACTGTGACATCCAGAGAGCTCAATTTCTAGATTTCACAACATCTGATGAGAAGCCTAAGATTTTAGAGAGATCTAGTTCTTGCTAGAGTTGCTGTTGTCAGATGTTATAATTTGCCTAGAGTCATTGAGAAGTTGGGTGACCTATGAGTTTCATAAATTATTATTATTATTTAGTATGTACCTAGAATATGTTGTAAATAGTTTGAGGAGGATGGAGACAAAGATTTGGACAACAGTCCTTCCATGGGTAAAATACTACTTCCAGGCACTTTTGGATTAAGTTGAATTTCTAGATTCATTTTATTGGGTATTGGGTTGCTGACAAGAAATTTCTTGGTTGAACTATAACACAAACAGGAAGTACAACCCTCTTGATTTTCTTGGACCTCTCAGCCAATCACTATCTCTCAAGAGGTCTTGATATCTAGGAATGCTTTTTAATAGTTTAACATAATAAGTGTTCGGGGAAAATGGCCGTCGGGAAGCAGCCTCCATAGCATCGGAGCCAGGACAGACGAGGCTCCAACGGTCTGATATGCGGGGACGGACCCACGCCCGATCCCCCTGAATGGGGGAAACTGCTCTAAACCCTTCGCCCTCCCCAAAGAAGACATCAACGGGCACC
>JANHFO010001092.1:108381-121183 GCA_032468095.1 Pareas carinatus | reverse complement strand
ACGGGGTGCAGGAAAAGTTCCCCTGTCCGATGCCAGGCAACTCCAACTCGGGGGGGGCTGGCATCTCCAGAAACCCGGCAAAGTCTGCGCCCCTCCAACGGGCGCAAACCTACGCCACCTCCTCCTCCTGCGCAGCCATATATGTATGTAGATTGAGCACTATCACTTAAGACAAATTCCTTGTATGACCTGACACACATGGCGGAAATAAATTCTGATTCTATTAACAACTGCAGTGATTCACTTAACTGTGACATGAAATGTCATAGAATGGAGGAAAACTCACAACAAATGTCTCACTTAACAACAGAAATTGTGGTTGTACGTTGAGGGCTACCTGTATTGTTGAAAGCATAGGCCTGAAGCAACGATTAATAATGAATCCCTTATTAAACATCTAGAACTGTGGAAAAACATACTGCATTGGAAATTTATACATTTAAGAGATCCCGTTAAAATGATTTTATATTTGATTGAATTCCACGTATGAACAACAGATGAAGGCAAATAAATGGGTGTCAGGGTTTGATTTTGATGTATAGTACTTACTTCCTAGGCAATATTCTCACATTCTTAAATTTAAGTAGTTCCTATTACAAATATAGGCTTTTTGATAGCATTCAGAATCCATAACAGGATGTGTGGTCACCGCCTATACTTATAATTGCTCTGCAAAAATCTGTGTCCTGTTGCCAAGTTTTAATGCCAATCTTGATACAATAGGGGTTGGAATATCATTAGAAATTACAAACGTGTGAATGGAATTGCATGCAGTCTGTTAGTAGCCTGTTCTTGCACTTGATGCAACTTACACCAGAACTCTGAATAAGCAATTTTTTTGTTTCCAATATCCACAAAGAACAAAATTTCTGACAGACAATTGCTATTGTTGGAATTTAATTACCTTAAAAGTAGAATATCTCATTCATACCTTACTAAGGAGCAGAAAGACAAAGCTGCCAAGTTATATCTTATTTTCTTGGAAGTTGCACCTCAGATATTAAGTATTTCAGTATCTCAGTATTGTGTATCCTCATCATAACAGAATTCAGAAATTATCTAAACAGATATACAACCTTTTCTCAACCCTTGGTAACTTTATGATAAGGTTGAGGGATTCTGGCAGTTAAAGTCAAACATGGAATTCTATCTAATAGGGCAGTGGTTTTCAATCTTTTCCTTCAGACGGATTCCCTTTAAACATCTTTTGTGACCATGAACTACAGACCCCATGACTTAAGTCAAAATTTCCTGTCATTGACCAGCAAAGGTTAATTAAATTAAGTTAAATTAAATGCTGTTTTATGCTGTTATACACAGCATACCTGAAATGGTCTGAAGCCTTACTCACTAAACTATTACTACAGATTTTATAAAAACATCAATCATATATCACAATTAAAATGCTGACTACCAAGTTGCTGGGTAAGAGCCAGTTTTCACATAACCAAAGTAAACAATCTGCCACTGCAGCAATCTGTTATAAAAATAGGAATCTAGAGGAAAATGGATTCTAGCTTTTTGCATAAAATGCATCAGAGAGAGAATTGCAAAAATCTCTATATAGAGATCACATTTGATACAAATCAGTTGCTAGAATTCTTTTATGACGGTTTCCATGGCTTTTCTACAATAAACCTCCACTAAACCTCCTTGGAAATCTATTCTTGAAGTTTCTGCCACAGCCAAAATGAGATTGCTATAAAATAGGTTTGGAATTCAACTTTATTTATTAGTAGTTTTATATTTTTCTTTTCCTGAAGAAGTCAAATACTTCCTTCTGAAATTTCACCCACAACATAATTCTTTAAGAAAATTAAGAGGTGAGGAGACAGAGACCATCTGAAAATTACATTATATATGTGAGAGACAGAATGCAATTTATTTACTCATTTACTATGTTCATCTGACTTGTTAATTCACTCAAATAAGGAACTTTAAGCTATTACTTCTTTTATGATCCTAGCACCAAAATTTACTGTTATTGATCGTCTTTTCAATTAGATATTTTCAATGTTTTATTTCAGTTACACTTCTTTCACTACCGAATGATGGGATCATTGTATCCAAAAGGCTCCTTTCTTGGAGCTAAAGGCAGAAATCACTATTAACTGATCGATTCCTACACAAAAACCTAACTCCATTCAGGAATGGCGGCAATTGCTCAATTATTTCTCATGCATGGAGAATTATAAGGAATGGTGTGGTTTTCTTCCCCTTGAGGTAGCATTACACTAAGAAATTATTCATGACTTGGAAATCAAGATATATTCTCACCCACTTTCCATAGGAGATGTTTATTTGACAGCCTGAATTCCAGAGTGCAATCTAAGTGACTGTCCTGTGGAAATGTTAGCTATTATTTAGCTTGATTGTAATGGAAATATTTATTTTATTTATTCATTTATTTATATCTGAATGGTGAAGTGGCCTAGAGGTGAGATACTTGCCTCCCACTCAGAAGATTGAGAGTTCAATCCTAAGCAGTGACAGATATTTCTCTATCAAGGCACAGAGAGAAAATATCTGCTGGGAACTCTGTGTAGGTGTCAGGAAAAGCATCCGGCCGATAAACGCTCAGCTTCATTCAGTTGCCCCAACTCCACCCTGGTAAAAGGGATTACAGGGCTGTAAAAAGAAAAAAAAACATTTACTTATATGCCAACTTTACTGTTTTCACAAAAAACTCAAGGTGGCAAGCATATCCAACACAACTTCCTCCTTCCATTTCCCCCAGAATAACAACCCTGTGTTGGTCTGAGAGAGGGTGACTGGCCTAAGGTCACCCAGCTGACTTTCACAGCTAAGGCACAACAAGAACTCACAGTATCTTAGTCTCTAGTTGGTGCCTTAACCATTGCTATGGATGTGCGTGTGTGTGTGTACGCGCCCACACACACACCTTGTAGTTCCTAAACTTACATGGAAACAGAAAGTCACATCCAAGCTTTCCATCATTTCATACCAGAGCTACATTTTTCCAAAACCTAGAACAAAGCATATCTACATAAGATGAGATGCTGAAGATGAGAAAAAAAGGAATTTTGCAATATGATTCAAATTTTCTAACCCACCTTATTGACAAGTGTGTTCATAAATGTTTAGTGTCTTTTTCTTAAGCACTACATTACTCGGGTATCTTTTTCCTTCCGCATTATGCCCTATGTAGAGTTAAAGCATTTTCTCCATGCTTTCTACAACAGGATTTCTTATATACAGTATATGGTTACAAAGAAGTGAAGCACTTCACAGCATTATAAATGCTATTAGCATTTTTTCTTATGTTGTACACAGTGGATTTCCTAGGATAAAAGCATAGAATCCTATCAGTTTTGTCTGATATACTATGTCCAAATTTGTTTATAGTGTTACAGAGATAATTTTACTTGTTGTTAAGGGAATTGGACATTTCTGTCCATTTTTTCACCATAGGAGTGGTAATAACCATTACAGGGTGACAGAATTCACAATTGGAACAATTTCACAACAAAGTAGGAAATGGGTGAATAAGGAGAGAAATGAATGTTGGTGGGAAAATATTCAAAGGCCCTTCCCTGAATCCACAGCTGATATTCAACCTTCAGTTTTTAGTAAATGTTGTTGGGCCAGTGGTTCAAGATCAGTGACAGAATACACTAGGGGGGAAATGGATTATCTAGACTCATATCCATTAGGGTTCAGTCCCTGACACAGGACTGAGATGTAGTTGGTTGCTCTGTTCTGTGATTTTTGTCATGATCTAAATGAAGACATTGCCTATCTTGGTCTTTTGGGACCTCTTATTGGTATTTGATAATATTGACCATGATATCTTCCTGGAGTGTCTGGGGGCTTTGCAGATTTTAGAGCACTGTTTTGCAGTTGACCCACTCCTTCCTTAGTGGACAAATTAAGTCAGTGGTAGTAGGGGAACAGAAATTGTCATAGTCGTTGCTCCCTTATGGAGTACCCCAAGAATCAGTTGCTTCCTCCCTGTAATTGAATATCTCAATTTAATTAAACATCACAATTCTAGGTTACTCAATGCTGCTAATGTCCTGTCTGGAAGACAATAGGGTCTGAATGAGAGAAAACAGGTTGAAACCGAGCTCTAGAAATATGGGATATTTGTCTATATATCAGAGTTTTCTTCCTGCAATTATTCTGGATAAGAGATAATACCCCTGATAATAAGCAAATCCACAACTTGGTGCTGATGGATGGTTCTATTGGATTCAAGTCTCCTGCTAAAGTAGAAAGTGAAGTAATGTAGTCATGTAAGACTTTTGCCTAGTTTGGACTTGTCAATCTATTATAAACTTTCCCAGAAAGAAAGAACCTTGCAACAATGATCAATGACTACATTAGCCTCCATCTAGACTTCTAATGCACTTCTACATGGAGCTGCTTTTAAAAGCCGTCTGGAACCATCAATCAGTGCAGCATGCAGACTCATAATCAGTTATCACTAGAAGTATATGCCATTTTTTTCTGTAAGCCAAATGTCTATAAAGAATCTCAGTCATCCAGGTCATGGTTGTCCTAAAAGTGCTTTTTCAAAAGGCAACTGGATTTTGTTTTTCCTTGAAGATGTTTCGCTTCTCATCCAAGAAGCTTTTCGGTTCTTTCTATAAGGCCTAGAGCCTATTTGCATTAAAGGGCTGTCAGTCTTTTATGGCTCAGTGCCAAAAGATCAACATATCCCTACAGAAGTTAACCCAATCATTATCATCGTGGGAGAAGCAGCTGATAATCTCCCATTGGGAGAAGCCAAGTGAACTGACACTCAGTAGCATTATTTTCAGTAGTGTCACCGGCCCTTTGAAATGACCTTATAGTTGATACATTCCTACCTTGAAAATGTCAAAGACCTCGTTCTTTCATTAGGAATGTGGATTGCAATACCCCTTTGTTTGGTATTGTGTACTTTATGACTTTTAATCCTTTTCTGTATTTTTTGTATTTTGATTTATATTATATTTTTAACTGCTAAGAGTCTGTTATATTGCAGAGGGGTAAAAATATGACAAATTAAATATACAGTGTGTGAACAAAAATGCATAATTTAGAATAGAAATACATGAATGTGCTTGCTTTTCTTTGAAAAACTACCAACTGAAACTGAAACAGAATGAAAAGGAATGACCTTAACTCTGGAGAAATTGGGAGTTGTCTACATCAAAATGAATAGTGCACCTTGAAGCAACTTTGGTTGAAAAGAAATACTTAAATCACAAGTACTGCTGCTAAAGGATTTGATGGAACTGCCAAGATGTCTAATCTGTATTTTTTTTTAAGATTGGCTTTATGACTTACCAAATATATAGAAAATGATCAGACATTCACAGACAATGTTGAAATCATTGTCATGTTTCAACCTTCATTTTCAGTCTTTCAGATGAGAAAAAGAAAGTTCAACCACTTCTAATAATCAAAGTTCATATGACAGTATTTTGCCACAGTAAAACTGATCACCTTTGTGTCTTTTATGTATTCCATAGAGACCTTCAACCGTACATGCAATTTCAATCTAGACAGGCATTTTAAAGAATTATTGAAAGGGTCAGTCTCTTTCTCTCTTTCTCTCTAGTCACTTCTAAGAAAGAGGAAGGAAGGGAGGGAGAGAGAGACTGATTTTCTGGATGAATGCAATCCAGATTTCTTAATGCAGAATTTACTTCTGCTTTTAAATCCTTAATTACATTAAACAAAATATTCTGGGAGAAGACATTTAATAACTGAAGATTACTGATGTCCACCAGGAGGGGGAACTTTGATCACGGTAATCATCTTGACCTTTTAAAATATTTTCTTATATTTTCTCTGCAGAAAAAAATACACACCAAAAACATGTGCATATTGTCACTTCCAATGATTAAATGGTTAAAAAGGCCTTTATTTAAAGGGCATGTTATATGAGCCTCTTCGTAGAGTTTCTTTCTAATATATTGTTTGAAGTCCAGTGCCACAGGGCTACTATTTTGAATTTTGGTAATGCATGTTGATTAGATTTATTTCCTTCTTATCTTAGACAACTTTGGGCAGCTTATATGAAGACTTCTCAGTGGTTTAGCACTGAAACTTAAACGAAGCAACATCTACTTAACTTCCACAATTCTCCACCCAACAACAGGTGCTCCTATTCTTATATTATTCTTTAAAACCACATATGTAGTTCACCTCTCAGTAGCTGGAAAAGAGATTGTTAACCTTGAAAATTTGAAATAGTGTTTGATCAACTCCACTACTGTTTAATTCATTCTGTCTGCAATATCAGACTCTACGCTGCAAATTTCTTGGTGAAATATCACTTTTATTTATTTGTCATCTCCCCAAACTCTGTTTTCTTTCCTGACCTCTGGTGTGATGAAAAGTTATGGACAACTCCAAAGCTTGCGTACATTGGGGTGACAGTTTGGTTTTTCTTAATAAAGCTATTGCTCAGCTATTGCAGATGTGCTGATTCCCTGCATCAGGGGTACCCAACTGTGGGCCGTGACTCACTACTGGGCTGTGGTCTAGTGGCAACCAGGTCACGGGAGTGTTGGGCTGTCATGTGCACACCAGCATGCGCACTCAGACAGCCCCACTCCCCTGAGCGATGCACGATGGCCACAGCCCACTTCCCTGAGCACTGTGGGATGGCTGTGGCCCACTCCTGTGAGCGCTGTGCAATCGTGGCACACCACTTACACACATGTGTGACTGGCGTATGCACACATGTGTGCGCATGCCTCTCTCCCCTCCTCCACGCTGGGCCATCAACTCAAAAAGGTTGGGGAATTCTGCCCTGGATCAATAGAGCATTACTTCTTTGTACATAAGTATGCCTGCATGTTTAGGACCCAGTTATTTACAGGACCGCATTCTGCCAGCAAATACCTCCCACTGACCGGTTCGCTTCCACAGAGAGGGCCTCCTCAGGGTGCTGTCGGCCAGACAATGCCGGCTGGTGACCCCCAGGGGGAGAGCCTTCTCTGTGGCTGCACCCATCCTCTGGAATGACCTCCTCCCTGAGATTCGAACTATCCCTGACCTCCGTGCTTTCCACCATGCAGTAAAAACACATCTTTTTAGCCTGGCCGGTTTGGCCTAATCACACCATCCCCTGTGACTTTTTTAATATTATGAATTTTTAAATTTTAATCTGGTTTTAAATTTGTTTTATTATTAGTTGTTTAAATTTCCCAGCCATTTATTATATCTTGTTTTAAATGTATTTTAAATTGTGTATGTTGTATTATATGTCCTTTGTGTTCTTATTGGCTGTACACTGCCCTGAGTCCTTTCAGGGAGAAGGGCAGTATAGAAATTTAATAAATCTAAATCTAAATCTAAAGCAGCAGCAATGCTGGACATGCCTGGGGAAATGTCTGTTGGGAAGCACCGATCAGCTGGAGCCAAGTGCGCCGATTCTGCACTCTCAGCAGAGCCTCAGCAACACCACAGTCCAGCAGATTTTCCCCAGGCATGTGCAGCACTGCCGCTACTATCCTCAGAAGCAGCACACTTCATTGAGGTGAGAGAGTCATCTGAGAATGTAGGAGGAGGAGCGGGGGGGAGAAGAGAAGATATAAAAGGATGCAGTTTTGGCAGGAGAGAGAGAAAAAAGATGACAGAGAGAGAGAGAGAAGAAGAAGAGAAGATTCTGTTTGACAAGCCTGAGAGATAGTAGGAGACAGAAGAGATGAGAATTCTGTGAGAGGGATCAAATTTTCCATTAAAAGTGATGGAAGCGTTTATCACTTTTTCCCTCTTTTTTTGGGGGGGGGAATCACATTTTTGACACCTTGATAAGCCACTGGTGGTACTCAAATATTGTTGTGTCTTAAAAGTGGTACAATCTGTGAAAAAATTGTAAAGCACTGGCTTAAGAAATCCAAATATGTTGCTCTTAATGCTCTATGAAGTGATAATGTGCTCATAATTATTAAGAAAACAGGGATGTGCTTTCAAAGCTGGAAAGATACAAAATGGCTGACATTGTCAAATGATTTCCCAAGCACTGATCAAATTCTAAATGCATAGCTATCTATGTTTGAGTTTCTTCTGAAAGTGTAATAATTGAAAATTTTAATGCTTTTTATAAATTGGTTTATATTTACAAATATACAAATGGGGCATATGTGACGATTGAAGTGTTCCAAGAGTTGCAGATTAATCGTTCTTGGTGTAGGGGACTGGAGCCTGGACTCCCTGAAGGAAGGGGCTGCTTCCCAGAGGGCAAAGAAAGAGAAGAGCTTGGAAAATCTGGTAGGCAGGAAGAGCAAGCAGTTCACAGAATATATTTATAGTTATGCAGATGGTTGCTTTAGTCTGGCAAAGTTCTGTCTGTATGTGAATAATAATAAACTACACAGAATGTTCTTCCTGATGCCTGACATCAATCATACCAGACTCAAGCAGCTATATACATAACTATAGATACACTCTGAGAACTGCTAGAAGGGGCCATCCTAGCCGTTTTCCTTGTTACCAGTCTTTCCAAATTCCTTTCCCTCTTTGCCCTCTGAGAAGCAACCCCTCCCCCCTGGGAATCCAGGCTACAATCCACTACACTGGATTGGGAAAGACCAACTACCGTATAGCTCGTCTGTTAGAAAAAGAGAGCAGTCTGTGTTCTTTCTCCTGCACTTGTTTTAAAACAGGAAGAAAGCAAAAAAAGGTAGCCAGATAAAATCCTTATCAAACGAATACAGACAAATCCTATTATTTAAATAAAAGGAACTTTACAGGCAGTCCTTTATCATACAGGAGGTGGCTTCTTTAGGAACTGACTGATTTAAATTATTATCTTTATTTTAACAGAATTTGGAACCTTGTCTTCCTCACTTTGATGCTTAATTTCTGGAGGTGAAAGATTCAAAACAATTACTTTGCAGCACTCTATTTGCCTTTCCATCGTTCACTCTCCCCATCACCTGTCAAATTCCTTTCTAATCTATTGTGACTGTAAATGAACCAGGCCGTGTTCCTTTGGAAGCTTGCCATGGTTGAGAGTTGCGGGGGGAGGTTGATCTTCTTAAAACTACAGAGACGAATGTCTGTGTAGAAACACTTATCAAATGTGGCTGCCATATGACACAAAGAGAAGCCACCATGATAATTCCCATAGTGATGGAGGAGGAACCTTAATGACGATCGGCTGAACTGAGCATGAACACCCAAGATGCATCAGTTTTAGCATTCCTCGTCTCAGAGGAAATACTGGTTTTTCTGCAGCCTTTGGATTCAATTAAAACAACTTATTCTATGGCGTGGATTGGTTTGTTGATTATTGAACAAGGGAATGTTGAGAACTTGACATCATCAGCCCATACTTTTATCAGTACCAGGTCATATCTTCCATCTCTACTGTTCTTTTAAATAAGTACTTTTTGTCTCTGCATTTGTTGCAGCAGCTTGAAAGAGTTTGAATTCTTCATTGTGATTTATAGACTTAAGAAGCTCTCTATGATTACTCTATGGACTTCACTTTGGGTCTTTGTAAAACTTCAAGGTGCTACTCAACCTGAGCTATGGTCATCTTCTTTGAGTGGAGATGTTTTTGCTCTATATCTAGAGTTCAAAGCAGATTTTTTTTCCAACTGGCATTTAATAATATTATTTGGCAATGCAAAAGAAAAGTGCATAACTCAAACCAGGGTTCCTTAATTTACTAAGGAAATAAACATTAGGCTGTTATCTCTGAATTAATTGCCAAGTCTTATCCTTGGCATTTAAGGGAATCTCTATAAACTTCAGGAATTTATGTCAGCAGATACTTCACAGCTAAATTACCTGCAGAGAGAATGTTTATGCCCTTTGCCTCATCAAGATGATTTTGCCGAATTTTAATTACATTTATGCTTTACCTGGCTGACTGCCCACTTATCTGCAAAAAAATTAATTATAACAAAGAAATAATATTAAGTCCTATTGGCTGCATTTAACTTGCATGGTGTGAGTGCATTGCATTCCCAACAACAAGTACTCAGAGTTTGTAAGGACTCAGGGCTTTTGTGGAAGACACTTTGTGATCATAGTATCATATTTTGGCTTAATAAAGTAATATGAACAAACCTTTTTACTCATTTATGGAACCCCTTGAATCATTCTCTCATATAAATCATGATTAAACCAGTATTCTTCCAAATGATCTAAACTTATTTTTGAGATAAGGAAGATGACTGCCAATTTCAGAACTAGCCACAGTCCACCTTAGCCTGTGTTTTGATACCTTGGTGTATTCTAAAGTGGATTGTCACATATTTCTGATTAAGTGAGGATCTATGATTATTTCAAGATTTGGTCTGGTTAAATTTGCTGCAAGAAAATTTGGTGACCCACTGTTCCATATTGTATTAGTTTTTCTAAATGCCACTTTCAAGCACTTCTAAAATGATGTGTATAGAATATTTTAAAAAGAGGTTACATGAAAACAGCATCAGTGGTCAGCCAAACAAGAGGGGTTGATCAAAATTGTTCTCAGTCAAAGTTTAAGTCCCTGCATATTGTGATACTTTGGTGAAGAATACAAGCTACGGACCTCATATGTTCCTATTACTCTCTGCAGAAATGATTCCTTTTGCCAGTTGAAATACATTTCCTATCTATCGGGTTTTATTACTTGAATTGGACAGAAATGTTATTTGCATGCATGGACTATTCTAATCACTCCTAATGGAACTTTGAATGACACATTTGTCCTTAAGTCTTCTTTAACCTCCAATACTGCTGAGATCAGGGTTAGTTTCAGTAGCATCTGGAGATATCATTTTAGTCATCTGTTCAGAAATCTGGTAACGGTTGGCATCCTCTTAATCCATTGTCAATTATTTCAGTGTACTGTGAACCATTTTATTCCTTGTTAAAGAACCTTTAAACTTAAATCAATTTCCCTCAAAGCTTACACAATTGCTTTTCACTTTTTAGTTTATTTTCCTCTTTCTTCACAACTACTTAGCTTATGCTGAAAAGTAATTAATCCTTTTTCCATTCTTCATCTCTTTCGGAGCACACAGAGAACATATAATATTTTAATTGAGACAATATTTTGAAAGAATCCTCCTATATTGTCTTTATCTTACATTTCAGTACACTCTTCACAACGCACAAGGTCCAGGATTGCAAATGATGTATCTTGAGATATATTGCTTTGCTGGAAGCATAATGTATGTACTAAGAGGGCAGAACTCCACCTTGCATTGAACTTAAATATCCTCCTGCTCAGCTTCTCAGCTACACAATAATGGCTTAGCATATGCTATCATAAATACAGAATGCCCCAAATATTTGGACTCTTGAAAGGGCCACTAAGGCAGTCTAGAAGTTAAAACAGCAGATAATATTAAAACAGCCATATAACAAACTTATAAATGTAAAGTTTTCCCCTGTCCAGTTGCGTCCAACTCTAGTGGGTGTTGCTCATTTTCATTTCTTAGCTGAGGAAGCCAGAGTTATCTGAAGACATTTTCAGTGGCCATGTGGCCAGCATATACACCAAGGTTCATGGATTGCTGTTATATTCTCACCAAAGGGGTACCTATTTATCTACTCACATTTGTATGCTTTCAAACTGCTGGGCCAAGTAACGGGAGGTCACTCCATTGTGCGACACTTGGGTATCAAATCCGGGCTGTCAGATTTCCAGCTGACAAGCTCAGTATCTTTAACCACTGAGTCCTTGTGCCCCCAACAAGCATATAGATAGGCGGACATCTTTTTTAAAAAAGAACTCTAAGCACTGCTAGATTAGGAGAATCCAGACTTGATTGAAAATAGTCCTTGAAAAGGGTCTATCCTGAACTCTCTTGGGTTTGTTTTGATTGGTTTTTTTAATAGTATTTTTATAACATCACACTCCACAAGGACTGGATACAGTTAAAATTTTTAAAAAATCAACAGGACAATAAATTAAGATAACATAATCAAGAAAATCCATAACAAAATACAATTACAAATTCAACATTAACATTATAGCTAATAATATTAGGATTCCAACCATCAGTTCTCAACCCACTCTTTTGAATAGTCCCATTATCATAGCCCTTCCTGACTCAGGAATAATTGGATTTCTAGTGGAAGACTGTTGTAAAGGGTGGATGCTATTGAGAAAAACATATTTCTCACTTCCTTCTCCGAAATCTTTACAGGGGAGGAAACTCCATTGTTATTTATATAGGATACATGTACAGGATAGGTAGCACCTACTTGAAGCAGTTGGTCATACAGGATCTCCTTCAACTAAGGGTGCAATGTGCACATGAGTTGAAAATGTGCAAAAAGAAATTCCTAACACAAGCCATTCCCTTTTGGTACCCAACAACTGATGATCACCAACTGAAGCAATACATCCAGTTGCTTGCTGCAACAGACCTTCTTCCATTTCCCTACAGATTACCAATCATTGTCTTGATGCCAAAAGTAACTAAGTTCCTTAAACTCCGTACAAAAGAGCTAGAAAATCTAATGTGTGATGCTTAATACATAATACATAATATGAATAAAGCCACAAACTAATTCTAACTACATGAATCACTGCCTAAAATTATTTAGTGCTCACACTGAACAGGCCTGGCAAATATTTGCTATTTCATACAATTGCCTTTATTCACACAGATTTCAGAAAGGACCCATTTCTTCTCTCTTCTTCTTACATTCCATCGCTCTTTGCTCTTTACCATTCAAAAGTTGTTATTATTTGCATCGTTGCCTATCCAGAAACAGAAATGATACCTGGTGAATTCCCCACACCGTCTCTGGTCCCATGCTATAAATAATGGACGATGAATAGCAAATTAGCAATGTGCATGCTGTTTGGGTGGAAAGGGCCCGGAGGCTG
>JANHFO010001092.1:47268-57461 GCA_032468095.1 Pareas carinatus | reverse complement strand
CTGACAGTCAAATATTAAAACCAATTTAAAACCAAATTAAAATGCATGTATCTAAAAAACTCACAGGGCGGAGAGGAGGGAGTGTAAACTTAGGCCAGCCCTGCCTCCACGAACAGTAGTTTCAGTAGTTTCAGTCAGCAAAACGCTTCAAGTTGAATATCCAAAATTCTTTGCCCACTTTTTTGTTGTTTCTTTAACTTGTTCCTCTTCCATTTTTAGGTTTTGAATATTCTATAGATTTAGAATCTATGGGAAATTAATAACTGATTGACAAAATCAACCGCATATAAAGAAAATGTATATAAAATGTTTTATAGATGGCACATGACACCTATAAGAATGGCAAAAATGTTTAAAGAAGTACCAGATAAATTTTGGAAATGTAAATTTAAGGTAGGCACTTATTATCATATGTAGTGCACCTGTAAATATGCGAAAGAATACTGGAATAGAATCTATACATGTTTAAGAGAGATATTAAGAATACGGATAGAATTTAAACCTGACCTTTTTTATTAGGTATGATTCCAGAAAAAATTAATAAATGATATACACATTTAACTGTACATATATCAACAGCAGCGAGAATTGTTTTTGCACAGCATTGGAAAAAAGAAGCAATACCACCAGAAGAAGAAATAACAAAGAATATTTCTGTGCAGAAATGGACAGATTGACAATGAGAATGAAAGAAAAAGAAGGCTCAGATTATTTTCAAACTTGGAACTTATTCTCTATATGGCTCAAAAGGAAAATGAAGGAGTGGGAATCAAACGTATTAGAAGATTAATAATACAAATGATATTATTGAGATTGACAAATTGTATACCCAGATGGTAGGCTGTGTTGAAATAATTATTATGTTTTATTATAATTAAATAAAAAATACATACAAAAAAGGCTTCAATTTAAGGTTGAATGTACACAGAGGATGAGATAGAAACAGGTGAATGTCCACAGCAAGCACCTCAGGTAAGAGATATGGAGATGGCAAGGGAATCCCAGAAATAGAAGAGAAAAGATGTTTTTTGAATTGTCATTTATAATTGAAGAACCTCAAGAAACAATACCCATACTAATTAACAAAAGAGAGGAATATGGAATAGTAGCCATCTTAAAAATTAGCAAAGAAAAAGCAAAAGTGATTATTAAAAACATGACAAAGAAAGAGCAAAAACAACTTCAGGCAAATATAGAACTACAAATAGTTTACAAAATTAAATACTTGGGGACAAATTTGACAACCAAATGTGCCATCCTAAAAAGAGATAGCTATGAGAAAGTAGTAAATCAAATTTTAAAAAAACCTGAACAGATGAGGGAGACTTAACCTATCATTAATGGGGAGAATAGCAGTTGTCAAGATGAATATCTTACCTAAAATAATATTCCTCTTTCAGGTCATACCAATAAAAATTGGGGAAAAAAAGTTTTTGAAGGTTTGGATAGATTGATACTACATTTTATTTGGTAAGGTAAGAAACATAGAATCAAACTTAGAAATCTATAGGAGCCCAGGAATAATGGTGGATTTGGTCTCCCAGATTAGGAATTATATTATCAAGAAGCAGTGCTATCCTGGGTCAAAGAATGAATAACCTTGAGAAATAAAAGACTTCTAACTTTAGAAGGATTTGTATTCTACAAATGGGGTGGCATGCATTTCTGGGTTACAGGAAACATAAGATACATTCATATTTTCAAAATCACTATATCCGGGGGGCACTGTTATCTGTTTGGGGAAAAATAAAAGACAAAGTACACAACAAAGTCTCAAACTGGATTTCCACTATAGAAGCATTTACACACCCAAACCTAATTAATCCCAAAAAAACCTGGTCCTATAAAGAAATTACCAATGTAACAGGAAACATGAAATCAAGGGAAGACCTTAAAATGCAAGGCATTGATCTCTCCTAATGGGAATACTTGCAGATTAGTTCAAAATTTACCCAAGATACCAAAAAACCTGGTATCTATAAAGGGCAGACAGAATTTGGTAAAATATTATTTGTATAATGATGCAAACTTGATTAGGAAAATTTATAACTATCTGACCATGATAAAAATGAAAAAAGAACGAATTAAAGCCAATATATTAAAATGGGAAACTAATATAAGATGGGTAATTAACCTAGAAGAATGGAAACAATTATGGGGACAAAACTATAAAATAACCAAATTCGCCGCATACAAACAAAACCTCTGCAAAATGTTCTTCCGATGGCGCATGTCTCCAAATAGATTAGCCAAAATAACTAAAAATAATTCTAATAAATGTTGGAAATGCAAAAATGAAATAGGTTCCTACTTCCTCATGTAGTGGACCTGCAAACACGCCAAGGAATACTGGGAGAAAATTGGTTGCTGGCTCACACAAATGATAGGGAGAAATTTTGAGAGGAAGCCAGAGTTGTTTCTATTGGGTTTGGTCAATGAGAATATAAATAAACAAAGATATTTAGTAATACATATACTTACTGCAACAAAAATAACATATGCTCACCATTGGAAAGACTGGAAGTTACCACAAGAAGAAGAAATTATATTTAAAATTCTAGAATGTGCTGAAATGGATTGTTTGACATTAAGGTTAAAAGATAAGGAACAATCAATACACTATAGATCATGGCTTGAATTTTACAAATGTTTAGAACAAAGATAGAAATATTAGAAATAAATTTAGGTTGATGAAAGAAGGGGGATAGACAATTTGATGAATATAATAACTCACCCAAATCCTCAACAGACCGACAAAACGGTGAAGAAGCTAGGGAAAGGAGGATAGAAGTAAAGCTGGAACAATGGAAATTGGTAGATAATAAGGAAGAAGGAAGAAAAGAAGAAAGGATGAAAGAAGGAGAGAAGAGGGTTAAGAAGGTAAGAAGAAAGTTGAAAAAGGTTAGAAGGTAAGAGGAAGAAAGCAAAAGACAGAAGGAGAGACAAGTAGATAAAGGATAGATAGAAAGAAGAGATTGGAAGAAGAGAGAGGAGAGAAGAAGGAAAAGAAGGTAACGAGATGGTGAGGAAGGTCAGAAGGTAAGAAGAAGAAACTAAGGGATAGAAGGAGATATAAGTAGATAAAAGATAGACAGCTGGCCAAAGAGAAAATAGAAATATGGTAACCACAAAAGAGGGTCAGTGAGATGACTAATCTAGGGAAGAGAAGTATGAGGTAGATAGTTAAAGGAGATTAGATACAGAGAAGGCAGAGGGAAGTAAGAGGAGAAAGGTAGAGAGAGAAGGAAGGAGCAAAGAAGGAAGGAAAATAGTTAAGAACAGAAAGAGAAAGGATGAAACGTAAATAAGGATAAACTAAACTAGGAGGAAGGGAAAGAAGAGAATATTTACAATATTCATTATTCATAAAATAAATAAACAACTAAATAATCCAGCAGGGATTATAGACACTAGGAATAGCACTTGAAGAACTGTGGTCTCATAAGGTTTATAAATCATACAGCTATATAACTAATAAATGATGACTCAAGCCTTGGTAAGGTAAGATTGATGATCGAAAGACTTGAAACCACAGTCTCAAAGAAGAGTTATAAAAATGAAGAATACACAGTTGACAATAAAAAAATGTGTTAGAAAATGAGTAAAGGAATGATATATAGGATCTGTTGAATAAATGATAATATATAATAAAAATGTATAAACATCTTAAGAGCTATATTTTAGTGTAATTAATGAGAATATGATGGAATGATATGGTTTGTAGTTTGCATGTTATGAATGTAAATTAATAAAATGTACAATGAATGAAATGAGGTCACTGCTGAGTAAATGCTATTTACAAACATATCTACAATTCTCGATGTGCATCATAAATGGATAATTTCAGACATTAACAGATTTCTGCTTCCATCAAGCCTCTAAGAAAACCCACAGTTTTCTCTGCTTTACTAATTTCCAGTACCCACTAATGAGAAAAATAATAGATTACATTTGTCTCTGCCTTTGGCCATTCCAGGGATAGTGGAGAAAAAAATAACAATCTCCTCCCATTGCTGATCATTTGAATTCTTTTTTTTGTCTGCTTGGATTGCCCAATCACTTATCACTTGCCTCTTTATCAATTCTTAAGAATCATTGCACAGGAAACCCACTCATGAATTTAGATAAAGATTTATACAGGAAAATCAGCTTCTTGACTTCAACCTCCCATAGCAATGTAGTGGTAAAAAAATCTTCATAACAACAGCAAAAAAGAAACAGCATACAATGAACAGTCAAATCTGAAAAGGTAATGTTGTCCATTTCCTGCCAAGATAAACGATAGAGTTTTGTGGAAAACCAAGTTTAAGTGACTGAGTCTCTAAGACATGATCTCATTGGATAAACTCACAGAATAGTTCTTGAGGCTACACAATTTGTCCTCTGCTTTTATTTAATTTGTTAGTTAAATAGCGGAAAGTCTTCTCTGCTGGAAGAATCCTTTCCAGCAGAGAACAGATAAAACTGCAGGCTTTGGAAATACAAAACCTAGAAGCAAAGAATGGAATTTTTGTCACAAAAAATATGACCTCAAGCACTTTTACTGAATGTAAATGCACTTTTTACTAATGTAAATGCATCTTATGAATCTCCAATGGTTCCTCAGTTGGTTTTATAATGGGAAGTCATTTCAAGACAAGGTCAATTGGTTGCCCAAGCTCTTTAATATGGCAAGGAAAGCATTAGCGAACTTCTAAGTAACAAGATAGAAATATCTCAGAGAGAATGGTGTATTTTACTTAAATACTGAAACGTGAGAAGATTTGACCAGTTTTGTTCCGTGCAGTTGTCTAGATCCATCATGCAAGGGATGGATTTAAAGTTGTCACTGGCTTTTTTTCTGCTGTGTAGAAAAACTCAGCTGTTACAAAATGTGAATTAGAGCAACTTTTTCTACTCTGTGCATGCATCTCTATTCAAATTTATAATATTCTTATATTTTCCATACTATAAAGCAGTAATTATACCAATGTCTACCCCACTAAATTTTATTCTGGAAAAAGCAGTTATTAAAGATTATCGTCCCTGTAAAGTTCAGAGAATGTAAGAATAAGAATATTTAATTTAATTAACAATAGAGGAGAAAATAAAACCCAGGAAGTAGGTGGAACCGTGGGATAAGCATACAAATAATAGACTTAGTTGAGGAAACAGATAAAGGTGAACCTTTTGCAATATTGTATCAAGAAGTTACATGATGATGATTGATCGCATGTAAAAGATTGGAAATGATATCAAATTTTCTACAGAGTGAATAATGACATAAACTTGTTCGTCTGAGATACCTAAAATGAGATCATGAACAGAATTGGAAACTGATATTAAATTTGCTTTTCAATCATGTAATGTGAGTGGCTGCTTAAAGGGTAAATAATGAAACTTTAACTGGAAACTGAATTAAGGGAATGCAGGGCATCCATATTTAGAAAAGTTGACCCTTCTAGTTAGATACACTACGGAAAAATAAAGAAAAACTCGTGTTCAAAAATAGTATTAATAACAATTGAATATTATTAGGACCCACCAATGGCTTCTTCCAGTGGGCTTGTACAGAAGTTGAAAAGTACACACACACACAGAGAAAATGGATCTCTGACTTTTGATTCTACAAGGGAATTCAACTAGGACCTTTACTCCTCCTTTAACCCAAGTAAAATTATTTGCTAAAGAAGAAGTGGAATCACTGTGAAGCAATGTCTCTAATTTTCACTGCTTGCAGGTGATTCAGAAGGGTACCATGATCATATAATGTTGAATAACACTGGAAATCAAGGAGGAAAGGGAGGAATACCCTCCCTCCAATTCCCCTCAAAAGATAATTCGCAAGAGAAAGGTCCCCTACCTAAACAGAATCCTAACTGAATTACGTCCAGATGATCCAGTTTTGCTAAGATATTCTACAGCTGGGACACACACTTTCTTCTCAAAAGATTCCTTAACGAGGAAGATTGAAACAAGTCAATAAATATTTAAAAGCCATAGAGGATCTATTCATATTTAAGTATATTTGATACTTGATACTTTTCCTTTGTTTGCTTACTGTATATATAAGCACAGTACAAATCTACTTTCGCTACAAACACAACCTGTGCAATTGTTGGACTGAGTGAGTGAACCTAGGTTGGCTAAAAAAGAACAACTGATACAAAAAATTCTACTGAGCTTCCATGGATGAGAGTGAACTAGAGTCTGGGGTTCTCTATTCATAATCCAAAATACTGATCACTGTTCCACATTTTTAGACATTTATAAATTCTATTCCAATATTATTTAGCATATCTACAAGTCCACCACATATGATAATAAGTACCTATATTACGTTTACATTTCCAACATTTATCTGGTACTTCTTTAAATTTTTTTGCTATTCTTATAGATGTCATGTGCCATCTGTAAAACATTTTTATGAGCTGTAGTGGCGCAGTGGTTAGAGTGTAGTACTTCATTCTACTTCTGTTAACAGTCGACTGCCAGTAAGCTCAGCAGTTCGAGTCTCACTAGCTCAAGGTTGACTCAACCTTCCATCCTTCTGAGGTCGGCCAAATGAGGACCCAAATTGTTGGGGGCAATATGCTGATTTCTGTAAACCACTTAGAGAGGGCTATAAAGCACTGTGAAATAGTATATAAGTCTAACTGCTATTGCTATTGCTATAAATATGAGTCAGTTGCCAAGCATTCGAATTTTGATCACATGACCATAGGGATGCTGCAACAAGTGTGACAAATGGTCATAAGTCACTTTTTTCAATTATGTTGTAACTTTGAATGGTCACTAAACTAGCTGTATATGTAGTTTATTTTAATTGCGCTGTTTTATTTTCAATAAACTATTGCACCTGAGCAACACAGGACAAGTCTGTTTTGAAAGTATAGGAAAAGTCACATGTCATTACAGAAGGGAACAGGTAGGCTTGACGGCTCATGTGAACCAGTCAGAGACCTGCTCCCTCATCAGCTACCTAAGCCATCTGCTGCCCTTTGTTTAGTTGCAAAAATGAATGGATCTCTACAAATAAAAGATGACAAAGCAGATGAAAAGGCAAGATTTTAAAATCATCTGGGAATGCTTCTGGAGGGTTAACTGTATAAACACATTGCTATGGTAACCTATGCATGCCCAGATGGTTTAGAGTGCAAATGTAGAACTTTCATGTTCCTGAATGCTTTAGCAACCTGTTCTTATGTTGAACTGAATCAGTCTTTGTTCAACATGTAAGTATTTACTACAAACCATAACTATTCATTTATGGGAAATGATGATAATTTGCAGTTCAGTCCTTGATTGTTCTCTCACCTCTCACAATTCAGATTGTGACACTGGTGTGAAGAGAGAGATAGGCAGCATGGTGACAATACCAAATATGTATGCAATACATATCATATACCAAGCAATCTAATGAAGATTTTTTTTTGTTTCTGCCTCTTTTTTTGCATACTGATAAAATCCTGTTTAAAAAAAATAGCTGTCTGTATATCACTTGCATTTTGTGAGATTCAATTTTCTTCCTTCAGTTCAAACCATTTCTATATTAAAGATTTCAAGCAGGAATCTAGCTTCATATTATGCATTAGTGTAAAAACCATACAAAGCAGAAAACAAATGCTTAATAATGGTACTTTGGAGAATGTCTCAGCTTCTTTACATACGGTGTACATGTAATTTTTTCAACCTACTTTTCTATTAAGGAAACGCTACCAAAATTAACCCGAAAATATTTATGACTACAATCATAATCATAATAATTCTATGTATGATAGCATTGGTTCATTTCTCTCTTTCCCTTCCTTGTTTATTATTAAAATGCAAATGAACTTCCTTCTAGTTTGATCAATTTTGATGTGATTCTATACATATATTCATCATTTTTTTTTGCAATCTATAGAAGCAGACAAAGGATAGTGAGGTAATTAAGAATATATCAGCATACTTTTTGTGGTATGCTGCCAGAATTCTTCATTTAAAAAGCTGGGGAATACTTCGAAAAACATGGACCAGAAAAATAAGTTATTTTTTCCATCAATTACATTTAAATTGTCTTAATCTATTTTTCAAGCTTGTCCTAAATTAATTGTGTTTCCAATCCATATGCCGACATAGCATTAATATATTTGAACATATAAAAAGTGATGCCAATTATTTGTAAGATATATGTATATTTGAATGCACAAGATTATTTTGTACATTTTCAGCTACAACCGAAAAACATAATATTGCTAATCAGAAAAAGGTAGTTTTACTTCTGAGCTTATTGATACAAATTCTTAGGACATCCAGTTAAACAAAACAATCTAAATTGAGTATGGACACTGAGTTGGATAATGGGAAAGAAAACAAACTAAAGTGTAGATAGCTGTATATAGCTATCAGTCAAGAAAGAGCCCTTGTCTTCCAGAAATTTTCTTCTATTTCAGTAAAACTTTGTTTAAATCACCCATTCAACATTCTAAAGAAAAACTGCTTTAAAAATGGATCAATTTATATGAAACAGGGCTTCATGTAGCTGGCAACAGCAGATATTCAAACATTTGCTTTCATCTGGACTTCTGGTGAGGACGTAACAAACTGAACATATTTCTCTGGAGATCGGAGATGATAACTGTAGCAAAAACTGAAGAACTGGTGAAAAGACACATTTTTGGAACCTCTCTGGACAAGAAGAGTGTGGGAGATTGCCCACATGTGCTCCAGAAAGCTACTCCTTGTGAGTAGATTGTAGGTCAGCGGTCTCCTGTAGATTTGAGCTCTAAGAGATCAATGGATCAAACTACCATGCTCACAACCCTGATGGAGCATTTTAAAACAGTGGCCCCCAAACGTTTGGATGCCGGGGACTGGTTTTGTAGAGAAAGGTTTTTTCACAGACTGGAGAGGACATGGTTTTGCATGCTGCCTGCATACCACAGTTGGAGTTTTGCTTGTTTCTACAGACCAGCTGCTGGCATTCTGTGGATTGGTGCTGGTCCAAAGACAAGGGGTTAGGTACCCCTGTTTTAAAGAACACTCAGTTCAGTAGTCTTCATTTTAATTAATTTTGGAAATTTATTATCTAACCAACTTAAAGATATTAGAAGATCTTCAGTCTGACTACTTTGGAAAGCCACCTGGTAAGTTTATCTTCATCTCTAAACTAAAGAAAAAATAACTATAAATTTAAAAACTTAAAAGTATTCAAAACAGCAAAAAATAGAGTCTCTTTGAAAACAGACATCTTATCAAATTAAGAATAGAAAGAAGCAAACAGTCGCAACATAAAATGAAAAGAAGGAAAAAATTACTTCATTACAAATAACAATCAATATAATTTTCTCAAAACTTATGAAAATATCATTTCTATATGAGGAAGAGTCAATAGATATAACAGATATATCTGTTGCTATCAGATTTGCTCCTAACTTTGCTACTCATATTAAGAGGGAGTTGCTGTGTGTATAGAATTTGTGGCTCACTGAACTAAATCACTCAGAGTCACTTAGGTGAGAAGGGCAGTATAGAAATTTAATAAACAAAATAAACAAAAGAAGAAAACTTTAATTGCATAGGACTTCAACTTTATCTTTGCAGGAAAAGAATCTAATGATCACAAAAAAGTTTATTTCTTGATCTCTCAGAATATTTTGAAAAAAACGAATTTTGCTATACGGCCATCCAGCAACATTTTTTTTAAAAGGAAGGTAGGAAGAAAATGAATCAATACAGATATTGATTGTTTGTCATCTACAAAAGTTCATACCTGCATAGAATTTGCACAGAAATCTATAATTGGAATGACACACACCAATGCTCACATACACACAAACCTGATGACAAAGTTATTGAGAAGACATAATTCAAAGCAAAATACACTTTATCGGTGAGATTCAGTCTACTCAAAGGTTCACCAAGTTCAGTTGTCTTATAAGGACTGCAATCAAATGGGTTTATTTTTATTAGCACTAACCCTGCCATTCTATAGATGACTTTCCAGAAATAAGCCCCATTGACTGTAACAGAAATTGGTTAGAGTGTGTCAAAGCATCTAATAAACAGTACTTGATAGAATGGAAATAATATATGCCTTAGCTAAATGTTGTAGTTGCTAAAGGTTTAGGAAATTAGGTTTCGCTTCTAAATTTGACTGTAAGCTTCTTCTTCTTCTTCTTCTTCTTCTTCTTCTTCTTCTTCTTCTTCTTCTTCTTCTTCTTCTTCTTCTT